>CM032228.1:63195000-63260000 GCA_019009955.1 Riptortus pedestris
AAAGCTTTGTCACATTATAAACAGTCGATTTTAAAAACATATTTCGATTCTCTGTCTTTCAGCGATTCCTCAAATAGGGGGGGTAATTCGAAAATTCAAAATATCTCCGTTATATCGAAAAATGTTATAGAACCAATCTTGTTGAACTATTGGTGTTTTACAATTGTTGTTTTATACATATTCCCGTAACTCAAATATTAAGCATGCTACTAGCGTTTTCTTGTTTTCCATATTTTATCATAGAAAGATTGAATATATATATATATATATATATATATATATATATATATATATATATAATATATATATATATATATATATATATATATATATATATATATAATATATATATATATATATATATATATATATAATCTATATATATATATAAAATTGTAACCTCTGTCTGTACATTGATTTTTTTCACGAAATTTCATGATAACTTTTCGTTTCACATGTCATAGACACCATAACTGCATTTTGTTTCTTTGGTGTCTGTTTGTTTGTTTGTTACCTTTTCACGCATAAACGGCTGAACCGAATTTTATGAAGCTTGGTATGTATATTACTACTAACCCAACTTAGACTTTAGGCTATATTAATATCCTCTGAGACGAACAGGAGTGGGGGTTATAAAGGAAGCCAGAAATTAAAAATAGCGATATTTCGATTCCTATTGGTTTTTCGGCAAATATGTACATAACAAAAGTTGTTTATTCTATTATTTAGAGTAACGTTTGTTATATACACTTTCGTCGTATACCGAGTTATAAACGAGATATACGCTAAAACCTATAGACGAAGTGAACTATTTTATATGGCACAAAAGAATCAACCAAACTAAATAAAACTCGGTATTTGAATTAGTACTAACGCCTTCCTTATAATAAGCCATACTAACATTTCTAGGGACGGGCAGGAGTGGGGGTTATATGGAAGGCCTGAAATTAAAAATAGTGATATTTCGTTTCCTATTGCTTTTTCAACAAATATGCACATAACAAAAGTTATTTGTTTTGTTATTTAGAGTAACTTTTGTTACATGCACTTTTGCCGTATACGGAAGTATAAATGAGTTATACGCTAAAACCTATAGCGGGAGTCAACAATTTTATTTGGCACAAAAGACTCAACCGAACTAAACCAAACTCGGTATTTGAATTAGCACTAACGCCTTCCTTATAATAAGCGATAGTATTTCTAGGGACGGGCAGGAGTGGGTGTTGTAAGGGAGGCCTGAAATTAAAATAGTGATTTCCTATTGGGGTTTCGGCAAATATGCAAATAACAAAAGTTGTTTAATTTGTTATTTAGAGAAATTTTCTCAACACTTCTTTTCAATATGAACTACCAGGTACCTCAAATGAAAAAATGTATTCAAATGTATGTCAATATTTTCTCATTAATAATTCAAATCTATGCATAATGCACAGGAAATGGGAAATATGACAATATGAAGAACAGTGAAGTCTTGCATAAAAAAATAATTTTATTATTAACAAATCCACATAAACGACGGGTGTTAACCCTAAACACTGGGACGGGTAAATGTCTTAATATTGTGCAAAGTAAAGCCTTACCAAAAATATACCACCAACACTCAGCCCCAAATGAATTCCCGAGCGAAGCCGGGTATCTCAGATAGTATATATATATATATATATATATATATATATATATATATGTGGTTAGTTGATATTACTAGTGGGACATCTGCTTTTTTGCGCAGTCCAGGCGCGAAGGATTTTTTAACTTATATCTACTTTTTAAATGACGTAACTACTTCCTTTACATAGCTAAATTAATTTTAATTTCATCATTATATGTCGAATATTTGTTGAAATATTTCCAATTCCATCAAAGTTAATGGCTTATTTTAAAAATTGAAGTAATGGGCAATTCCGTCCATGGGCTTCTCAAAACAATCTTCTTACCCTGTGTTAATGGAGGATGTGCTTATTGGTGTTTATTTTCAAGTTGTCAAAACTAGAAAATTACTCAAAGCTTTTTGAAAAAAATAATGTCTATTTTTAATTGTTGAAACTTTTTTTTCTATAGGTATTATCCCAATTTTGTTTAAATGAAAGATTACTCAAATTTCAGGTCGTATTCAATATCTGTAATATTCTGATTAAAGTTCTCATTCTCTTCACATTGAATCTCTTTTTCTGCTATACTTATTTCATTTTCAATGGAATTTGTTAATTTATTTCAGATGAATACCTATTTTCTTTGAAAATATCCCTCAGTCTCTTATTTTATATCAATTATTTTTATGAAATGTCCTTATAAACGGTATTATTCAATATATATATATATATATATATATATATATATATATATATATATATATATACACATATAATTCCTGTTGGAAGCTCTGATCTGTTATTAAATATAAATATTATTTACACCTTATGAAATTCAAATCATGGTATAGATGTACGCAAACATATATATTTTTGGTCCTTACATGGAACATCTAAGAATAGAAAATACGATTTTACTGCAGTTCTCGAATCGGTGCAACTAACTAACTCGTTACGAATATATTTTCTAAAACCCACGTTTAATCATAGATATATTTTAATTCTTTCTAGTCAACTTTTTTCAGAATTAAAATGTCTAAGACTTTTGAGCAAGGGCTTCTGTGGTAACTCAAATAAGCAAAACATACACAAAGTAAAGACAAATAAAAAAATATTATAATAAATCCGTATAATTTTTAAAAAAATTACCAGGAGAGAAACGGCACAGAATGGTGAAAGAAAGGAAAGCGAGTAAAGGAAAAGATTTCAAGGAGGGTGTGTAAAGTTCATGCCAATTCCCGTTCTCGATAAACCGTATCAGTAAGCACTGGACAATTCGGAGCGTACAGAAACACTGGATAAATTGAGCAAGTAAAGCCAAGGGAAACGGATTCCCACAGAGGAGGAGAAAAAGGTACCTGCCATACAACGGAACACAAAGAATCGGGACACTGGACTCCGAAACATCGGGGATAAGCCGGAGGATGGTTCCCTTGCAACAGCTCGTCGTAGAATAAGGATTTCTAGGCCGATAGCGGCTGGTGCAGAGGGGTTTCCCCGAGTTCCTATTTCGTAAACACAGACCAAATTCATTTCAATGCAAATTATGCGGCACCTAACTAGAAATATATTTGATTGCAACTCACAAATAATTATATTACATAATGATAAAATGTTTGAATATTTTAATTAGTCAAAAAAACTAACAGCTTCTATTTTATAATTTTATGAATAGTAAAAGAAAGGAAATTCAGAATATCTATATATTTATTTTAAATTGCCTCACAAGAGACTATGAGTTTTGATTGAAATTTCATTCATTGTTGAGAACTGAGTATGCACTGTTCAATAGAAGAATGTAAATTCAAAGAGAAAAAATTTAATTATTCAAAAAATAATGATTAAAACAATATTATAATTCTTGAAAGTTATTTGAAAAAGCAACCGAGAGGACACAGATTTAAAATCTATCTGTAAAAATAATTGTACAACCATTTGAATTTATGAAATAAATAAAACCCGTTGTTTATTCTTCAAACACATTACTCTGATAATGTTTCTTTTATTATGTTGATCGGTAAATTATTATAATCCTTATGTTTGTTATTTAAATGTTGAGAATTTCTAGGTTTGATGAGAATCGTTTGACTACTGCAGAAGTTTATAGTTTGTTTATGGTGTCATAAACTCCCAAAATTACTTCTTTTAGGTATTTTTCTTTATAATATTTTACTGTCTGCTTAGCTATAGCTCATCCTCGTTTTTATTAATTATCACAGACTGTAATTCTTACCATCTTAAGAGAAATAAAAATTATGTTTTTAAAGAAGCGGACTCCTAGGTTCATGGTCAAGAACATTTTTTTTCACAAATACCTATGTCCTATTGAAGAGATGCATTCGAATGCACGTAAGGTAATAAATAACATTGTGTTCGATTATTTGAAAATAATAAGTTCTAATCAAATTTACTCTGTATAAGTACATTGTTTCAAATTAATGTACGCTTTATGGAACTGATGATAATTTGGATGAGTTATTTACAGGGTACCTCCAATAGATTTAGCCCAGGATAGGGCTAGTGCTTTTATTAATTAAGGCTTCACTAATTAAATTCCCTTAGCCTACCAATCAAACCACTATCCTAAATATTCCACATGTATGTAGAACAACGCCTTAGTAGACATGATAATTCTGAGCCCCACTATATTATTCCGACACTAGTTATATATCTGTTGCATTTATTTTTTTTACAAGCCAATCGTTATTACTTCTATGGTACTTGTTATAAAAAAGATATATTATTAATTTGTTCAAAAATCGTTATAAGGTAAGAACACCATTTATTAATTTCTATATAGTAAATAGCAAACCTGATCTAAGCATTCATGTGAGTTAAAGCTTTGGTCTTAATCTCACATGGCAAACCTTGAGTGGCGAGATCGATTCTCGCCTGGGCAACAGGAATTTATTTAGTGTCGGAACTCAATTAGTGTCGGAATATTAAATAAAATCTTTAGTCCCACCCTGGCTACAAAAGGGTGGCAACCTGTAGGTAACCCGTCCCTTAGAAATTAGCCTTAGTTGCAAAAAGTGGACGTTAATAAAAAATAAATAACTAAATGATCTAAGCATTTATACAAAATACAGAACTTTCAGGATGCTAAAATCCCTGAAGTTCTCTTCCAATCTTCATAGTGTTTGACTGGTTTTTCGAATTACAGGTGGCCTACCTCCACATGTACATATCCAAGCCTTTAAGCATACTTTGCCTTGGTCTATATTTTCAGCAGATTTCCCTTGGAGGTGGGGAATCAACTGTTGAACTTGTACTCATGACGCCATTTAGAAAATTTTCTTCAAATGCCTACCGATGACGAAAATGAGACTCGTTCAGAACTATATATAACGTACTTAGTGATTGTAATATCTTTTTGATCGTGACCTAGTTATTTAAACGTATATCTCTGAAGGGAAATCTTCTAAAAATGTGATGTGGCCACCTTATGGCTTCCATGTGCACCCATTGATTCAATTCAATATACACAACAATTGGTTAAATTTCATTTAAAATTATTTCATTTTAAAGTGGCATACATTATCACAGATCTAATAGATCTATAGATCTTGTTTTTGAAAAATTCGAAGAAAATCAATTTTTTTAAAAACTAAACCCCCTAAATCCCTTCTCCTTACACAATTTTGATCAAACGCTTACAACAAAAGCCAAAAAAATATCAATTATGAAAATCCCTAATTCTAAGACTATCTAGTTTTTGAGTTATGCTAGATACATTCGTCCAAATTGGCTCGTGGAAGGTCAAATACGGATAATTTAGTTTCGGTATCTGAAAACAAAATTATTTTGGGAGTGCAATGCTTTGTTTACTTCGAACAATAAGTATAAAAAGATTATATAATACATAAGTCTTACGGGAATGTATATTTGGGAAACAGGTCTAAATAACACGAAATCTTCCCACCAACTTCTTTATTCACGCACAAGGCCTTTCGGCACTAACGTGCCATCATCAGGTGAGAGAATAAGCTAGGTACTGAGTTTGTGCTGATAACATGATTTTTGTAATCGATGTTTCCTTAAATATAAACTATATTTTCCTGATAAATCTCTAGTCATCTCAGCCTTCATTGACCGTATTCAAACTCGAGCTAAAACTGTTTCATGTAATGCCATTGTTGAAATTCATTTATGGCTATTTATAGCATTCATCCTATGAAAGCACTACACTGCTATAAGGAATGTATATTAGTAAGCCATTATAGAAAATATTCAACTACCTGAGTTTTATATGGTTTTTAGGACAACAGACGTCCTACAAGGAAGATCGTCTTTGCCTCTTTGACATTTAAGCTCTTGGAACAGTAGGGGAAAACTACCTCTGTGGCAGAGACAGTTTTTTATCTCTGTCATGGAATCTTGAATGGTTTTATAAATAATGAGTGGTTCATAGCTCAAGTATGAGATTAATGAGACAGAGCTGGATCTCAATAGTTAATGACCCTCACCAAAACTATTGATAAATCAACGACTTTGTGTTGAGGCAAGGTTTGACAAGTTAGATGAAGCAAGGCTGCTAATTCTAAAGGCATTGAGGGTATTAGAGGTTCTCTGATTCCGTAGCCTAACCACAGCTCAGTCATTGCCTGTTCGTTGACAGTTATTTGCTGTTTCCACAGTAGCCTTTGTTACTTGAGCTTATGATTAATGGACCCGAAATTATATGCTTTGTAAATTTCTTATTAAATCAATATAGAGTCTATAGGTTATTTTATTAGCAAATTTCCCTTAAGAGAAATCTGCAATAGAGATCATACTCATTACACGATTTTTGTACATATGTTTATCGATCTTACCTAGTAGATGGCGAAAATGAGGTCTTTTCATAATTATATATAATTAGTTGTGCATCGCTGTAGTGGTCACAATTTTTGTTTGGTCGTTACCAACCTCGAAATGTAAGTGTTTCATGCAAAACTTAAAGTCAAGTTCATTAATGGCTGAAATCGACCCGGTGGGGTGAGGTTACAGAGAGAATTTCGAAAATTCAAAATATCTCCGTTAGTCGAATCGAAAAATTGTATGGAACCAATCTTATTGCAAATATAATGAATTCCCTATAAATCTTGTTATATTTGTTTTTTCACTTTTTCGATTATTAACCGAGACGTTAGTTTTCAGCCTAAAGTAAACCTATAATCGTACACATATATTAACTATAATGTGGTGAATCATGAATCGTCTTATTCGAAGCTTAAATACCAGACGTTGTCTTCATTATACTTTTTTTTTGTTTGAGGTACATGCAAATTCGTTGGGTGCTGACGTCTTAGGTATATATACATGTGTGTGTGTGTGTGTGTGTGTGTGTGTGTGTGTGTGTGTGTGTGTGTGTGTGTGTGTGTGTGCGTTTGTGCGTTTGTGTGTGTGTGTCTGTGTGTGTTTTCAGCCTTCAGTAAATACCCACTCCAACTCTTCTCATATTACTATAAGATGTTATATTATGAAGCACATTATTTGAAGCCTAAATACCAAATATTGTTGTCATTGACCTTTAACGTTTTGAGGTAAATGCAAATAAGCGATGCACATCGGAAATCTGCGGGAATCTTGTGGGATCCATTCAGCAATGGCGATAGTTGAGCTGCAACTGTAATGAAAAGCTAGCCATCTTCGTTCTGCGATACTTCTACATTGCCCCATAGGATGAATCAAGCTGACTTCTTGTACTTCCATCAATGCTGTGTGACTGGCCTTAGCCCTTTTACGGGTTTTTCAGTCAAATATTTTTGCGGTGTTTTCAAATTGGATGGTTTACCTGTTGTAATTTTTAAACTGTGCCCCATATTATATATAACTGATCTTTTATCTTAGAAAATAATTGGTGACAGCTTCACAGATATACTTGATTAGTAAATACAAAAATCAGTTTTTTATGATAAAAATCATTTGTGTGGACTGGATGCGGTTAAGAGTTAGTACATCAATTCAGGTTAGACTATCCAGCATGACATTCCATCTTGGCAGGACTGTCGACTAACGGCGTGGAATCTATTCATTTTGAGAAGAAATATTCCTTAATCTAGTACACCTTAATGTTAAGCACTGCTTTGCAACGCAACCATAGTATTATATTATTAATTATGTTAAAAATAGTTTAATTTAAATTTTAAAAAGTTCGACCCGCAGGGGCTACGTAAACTAAACCGATTTCCCACGCGTAGGTTTACAATAGATAAATAAACATACAGGTAACACTACCATGAATGTTAAGTGAATAAATACAAACGGTAATGAGAAATCTTTCAGTCAATTTACAGTACGAGTTAATAATCTCTACAACGGAAAGCGCCTGAATTGTAAATAAAAAGGCCAGCCAACCTCGTTGCGCTGAATAGATAGACCAGATAGACAATTATTGAAATATATCTGAATATAACATATTAATTTTATTGAAAACAATTTACTAAAGCTAGTGTTGTAATTTGTAATGAATCAGAATCAGTTTTATTTCACTCGCTTAAATTTTAGTAATCCAAGAACAAAAAAAAAGGGGGGGGGTTCAACGGAACGCATTTGCTTATATCTCACAAAATAAAAGTTCAATGAAAACAATATTTGGTATTTAGCCTTGTAATGAAGTGGTTCATGATATATATAACAGCTTATTATTAATATGGCACTAGTAAGAGTAGGGGTTTACTGAAAGCGTAAAACTAAAATATACAAATATCTCGGTTAATACTCATTATACGGAAAATATGTATAGAACAATATCTATAGTAAATTTAATTTTCAATACGATTGTTTCTATACCCTTTTTCGATCCGACGTATAGTAAAGGAGATATTTCCAATTTTCGAAATTCCTCCCCTCTAAACCCCCCTCCCCCTGGTCCGATTTCAGCCCTTAACGAACTTGATATTTCTTTTTACATAAAACGACTAAAGATTAAACAATAATTGTGACTGCTTGAGCGAAATATATATATACAGTTTTAAGCGGACCTCATTATCGTGATCTCTTAGGTAGGATCGATGGGCGTTTGATGAAAAAATTCGAAAATCGCGTCATGAATATGACCTCAACAGCTGATTTCCCGTAAGGAAGATCTGCTAATAATTGTTGCAGTTTGAGGTGTTGCTCAACTGACAACTAAACTGCTACTCTACGCAACACTAGTGACTCTAATCACCCGGTCAGACTTCTCTAGATGGGTGAGTAGGCCAAGAGTTTATCCACCTCCAATAACATATTTAAAGTTTCGCAATCAAACTTAATGAAGAACGGAAGAATAATAAAGTAAATTTGTAGGAAATTTGATAACACGTATTTAATCTATTTTTTTGGCAATGAACGATGAGCTAAACTTAAACTATAGGAAATCCAATGCTCATCGGAATAAAGAAGATTAATTTTTTTTAATAGAAATTATGAAACAAATATTTACTTAGGAAGAATCACCGGTTATTCCCATTTATCTATTAAACAAATTGGGGTGTTTGAATAAATATTGAACAGACTATAAAGTTACGATTGCTGCTCAATCCTTTTTCAGGACAAACATAAAAGTAATCAATATTCTTTCTACTAAACGTGGCTACTCAATTTCACAATCAGTTTGTTTTGGGCGCGTTTAATCAAAAGGAGAAAATTCTTTTAGATGTATTAATGTTTGTGGGATATGGGCATGTGTTGTTAATTAACTGTCTTTCTCGTATTATATCTGACTCACAATGTTGCTTTCATCAGATTTTTAATAAAAGATTTACATGTAATTGCTTTCTATTTCTTTCATTTAAAACATTTTGGTAATATATTAACACATCAAATATTTATCAGCAGAAAATGTTACCCTAGAGTTTCTTCTTTTCATTCCATACTAAACGTCTGTCTACACCCCCTACAACTATTGAATAGTATGAAAGAAGCTTTTAGCATTCAAAACATTTATTCATCGCTAAACTTTTTCAGTTTAGCAAATGAATAATATTTTTTTTAGCAAATGAATGAATATTTTTTAGATATGGTTTGACGTGAAATCGTAATCTTTCAAAGAGTGGTTCTCCGAGACTACTAACATTATGTGGAAGAGAAACAAATTTCACATTAAATATTTTCGTTGACAAATATTTCATATTTGAGCAAAATCATCCGTCACATTCAAGTTCAATAGCATTTCTTACATTAAATTGGGATTTACGTCTGACGCAAGGTATGAGGAAGAACTCGTTATTTATTTTGAAATATCAATATATATGTAGATATGCTAAAGAATATGAAGAAAATATGTATCCTGTTTCACAGCAGTTTTGTTGGAAGTGTACTTGAAGAGGGAAAAAGACGTTCAATTCTTCAAAAGTTTTTTATTTCAGCTTTAAGCGCTTTGGAAGACTATTGTCTCCATCTTTAGAGCTACAAATTAAAACAACAACGCCAATAAAATCTATATACATCACAACAGGGTCATTAATCAATCAATAAAGAAAGACACAAAATAAATATCTGAATCTGTGAATGTAAATGATCTGAAAGTGAAAATAAATAAAAATACTTTAGTTAAATCTTAAAATAAAATACGCAGGGTGACAGATCAATTGTGGTATAGCTAAAAAAACTCTACTGACCTACTTGCATGCGCTCATAGTGAAAGACAGCAAGTGACTGGCAGGTGCGCGGGAGATAAGATCACGGTCCAGTATCCGCACCATTGCAGACTTATAGCAATCTGTCTTCTTGTTCAAACAGCGATTACCAATAAGATTCTTGTTCATCGCAATCTCCAGTTCTCAAGTTCTTCCAATGAACTTAGTTTTTAACCTTCTTGGCCAGGGCTTGACAATACCCACACTTCATGAGCTGCTTTGCTATGGCCTCCTTGTTCTTGGTGACAGAAAAATCCCGAACCTGAGCGATATTCATGTTCTCTACAGCGGTTTTTTATTTTTCTACCTGTTTGACCGATGTAACGCTCTTTGCATGCACCACAGACTAGTCTGTACACACTGAACCTGTCTTTTATATCGATAGGATCTTTGATCCTGCCATATCGCCCAGATTTGGTCAGCTCTTATAGGCTACTCCCACTCCATTCCTACTTAGTAAGCATCCCATTTTTTCAGAAAGTTTTCCTAAATATGGGATGACGCACCAATGGAGCTTCTTAGTATTTTCGGAGAAATGGCTGAAAGATTGTTTGAGGGCAAGTTTTTTGGACCTCCGTTCATAAATGCCATGGATGAGGGTGGTTCCATATCCATTAGTTTTGGTGACGTGCTTTATGAATTCGAGTTCTCTTCTGTGGTCCTCCATTGACAGCGGTAAGGGCAGTAACCGGTCTATATAGTAAATGAAAGGATTCAGTTTGGTTTTAGGGTGGTGGAACGAATATTTATCTATTGCTTTGTCTGTTGTAGTGGGTTTCCTGTAAATATTAAATGTGAAGTCTCTGTCTATCGTCGTGATGCACAGGTCTAAATAGTTCAACGTCCCCTCATTCTTCCCATTTCCAGATACTCAAAGAAGCCGTACAGAACTTTTCCGTAGGATTCTTCCGTACCTTCGAATGAACAGAAACAGTCATCTACCAAGCGTACCAAGTGGTTGGATCTTCTCAAAGAATGTGTTCTTTTTAATCATAACGCATCGGCACTCAAGCCAGTCCACAGACAGGTCTACATAGAGAGAACTCGCTGGTCAGCCCATAACCAACCCATGGTCCGATTAAAAAACTTTTCTTGAAACACAAAGTAACTTTGGCTAAGTACTATTTTATATAGATCGTAAAGCTCACTGATAATGCTCGGGATACATCCTTTAGTGACAAGTACATGACGAATGAGCGGTAAATATTGAACCTTGCTCTATTTATACAATAAGGTACACTAACTTAGTATTGGAAATTCAAACATTGGGGGAAAGGAGGAGAGTTTAAAAAGTGGTAGATAAATCGAGAGAGAGAGAGAGAGAGAGAGAGAGAGAGAGAGAGAGAGTGGGGGGGGTGAGTTTTATTCAGAGGGAATCATAGAGGCCATCCATCAGAGGAGCAGGGAAGGTGGATAGGAAGACGAGAGTGGTGTGGGCGAACGAAACCAGATAAATCTTCCTCTTCGCCCCAACTTCCTTACTCTCCCTCCCCCTCCCCCTTTTCCTTCTTCTTCATTCCCCTCATCTCTCTCTCTCACTCTCTCTCCCTCTCACTCTTTCTCTCTCACTCTTTCTCTCTCACTCACTCACTCTCCCCCCTCTCTCTCCCTCCCTACTTCTGCTTCCACTACTCATCCAAACGTATTCATCTCTTGCCTGACAAGCCCTGCCCTTCACCACTACTAGAACCACTCACCCGGAAATTTTAAATGACCAGGTAGTACAGAATTAGCTCCACCCGATGAGTTTTATTGGGTCAATTTCTCATGGTCCTTTGACAGTTAATCAGTCATGGTTCCCTAGATTATTGACTGCTTAGTCTCAATAAAGATAACTCAACCCCATGTGCCTAAGTCATTACTTAGACACTCTAAAGTTGGAACTCCTCATTAGGAGCTCTCGTTTCAAATTCTATGACGCAATTGATGCAAAAATTACCTAAATGTGATCCTGGTTAATATGCGTAAGTAAAAATGTCATTGAGTCACTTGAATTACTCATAAATGGTATTCAGATTCCTTTTCAAATCTAATTTTGATTTAAGTATTTCTCACTTTGTAAAACTAAATTTAGTCATTGCGGGGAATTTTACGCTGGGCTTATTATGGCTATTGTTAAGGAATATTTCATGTTTTTGAATTTGTGGGATATGAAGTTTTTGAGATGTTCATTTTAAGAAGTTTTATTGCAACCATTGTCTCAGACCAGTGCATCACGTAAACCTTTCTTTCCCTGTCCGTCACGTTAACAAATTCACGAATTTTGGCTTGTGTGTGTATTTCTTAGTTAGTTATTATTGGTCATAGCCATAAGTGGAAGAAAATATGCATGGGATGTGCAGAAAAATAAAATCCCTCCACTTAGGGTTACTGTGTAGAGCCATAAGTGGAAAGTTGTGTATCATTCGTCATATGTGTGGTCTAAAAGAAAATTCAAATGGTTTTTATATACCCCTCTTAAATGAGGATGGTCTTAAATACACTTGGTTCATTACCTTCATAAAGTAAAACTAAAACATTTTTATTTTTATCATTTTTTATTTTTTATATTTTTATCATCAAGTAAACGAAGATTTATTTTGCTTTTACTTGAATATCGTGTGGTCAGTGTAATTTGTGGAGTCCTTTGGCTAACTCGAGCCCATCAACCTGTGTGCTGTTCTGATGTTAGCATGTTTGGTCAACCATGACATATTTTTATTCAGATTTTTTTTGTGTGTGAGATGTATGAGATAAGTGGGCGTGCAATGTATTTGTTTCGTAATAAATGCAAGGAACTCGTGAACTCTGTGCAAATTTTTATAATGTAATTGTAATTACACTTATATATTGTCTATAGGACGTTTCTGGGCTTAAAGGTCATCAGTACAAATGCTTCTATTGTCTGGCAGCTTTTTTTGAAAATTAACCGAGCCGACAACTGCAGCTGCTCTCCGCCCTTGACAACCTTTTTTTGATCCGTCCAAGTAGATACATATGAGGTGCATGCTGTCAGAAATTTAAAACCAGTTTACGAACTCCCACTTTATAGTACCCCTAACCACCCCTTATCTAGTCAGGATAAGGATTTTATTTAGTGTTCTAGTCACTGAATAATTTTCTATTGCCAACATGGCAATCGAACCTACAGGGTGTGGAAGCTATTAATAAGTGGATGTTAATAAATAATAATAAATTTGGCTAAACATCTGGTAGAATTTTTTTAATTTTAGTTTATGAAACAAAGAGTAAGCCCATCCTCATTTAAGTGGGGTAAATAAAAAGTCCGTCACGCAGGGGCTGCGTAAACTAAGCAGATTTCCCACGTGAAGGTTTACAATAGATAAATATACATACAGGTAACACTACCGTGAATGCTCAGTAAATGTACAATACAAGGCTGAATTGTAAACAAACAGGCAAGCCAACCTCGTAGTGCTGCATAGATAGACCGGAAAGACAAACAATTAATGGAATATATTTGAATATAACATAATTTTATTGAAAACAATTTTCTAAAGCTAGTGGTGTAATTTGTAATGAATGAGAATCAGTTTTATCTCAATCACTCAAATTTTAGTAATCCAAAAACAAAAGAAGGGGGAGGGGTCAACAGAACGTATTTGCATATATCTCACAAAGTAAAAGTTCAATGAAAACCATATTTGGTATTTAGGCTTCAATTAATATCTTTTATTATATAACAGAGCATTATTTATGTAACACTAGTAGAAGTGGGGGTTTACTGAAGGCTGAAAACTGAAAAATGTAAATATCTCGGTTAATATTCAAGATAGAGAATAAATGTATATAACATCATTTATAGTGTATTTAATTTTCAATAAGATTGATTCTATACACTTTTTCGATCCGACTTATAGTAACGGAGATATTTCGAATTTTCAAAATTCTCCCCCTCTAAACCCCCCTCCCCCTAGTCCGATTTCAGCCGTTAACGAACTTGATATTTTTTTTTTTTTTTAAGTAAAACTACTAAATATCGAGATTGTTAACGATTACACAAAAATTGCGACCGCTAGAGCGGTAACAGACAAATATATATAGAGATATAGATATATATATATATATATATATATATATATATATATATACAGTTATGAACGGACCTCATTTTCGTCATCTCCTAGGTAGGATCGATGGACATTTGAAGAAAAAAATTGAAAATTCCGCCATGAGTACAACCTCAATAGCTGATTTCCCTTAAGGGAAGTCTGCTAAAATCTTTTTTATTCACACCACGAATATGAATAATGATAAGTAATTTTGTACCTGTGACTATGGCCCATGATATCTAACAAGAAGTTATAAATATATGCTAAAACCGTGGCGGACGGGAAAAGGATGGCGCACTGATCTGAGACAATGGTTTCAATAAAATTGTCATAAATGTCTCAAAAACTCAATACATCACAAATTCAAAAAAAAAGTCCGTCACGCAGGGGCTGCGTAAACTAAGCAGATTTCCCACGTGAAGTTTTAAAATAGAGAAATTTCAGAATAGAGAGTCAAACAGTTATGGGAACGGCCCGAACTAGTTCTTGACGGAAACTCACGAGTAGACCCGAAGTTAGCCGATCTCATCTCAGAAGCTAAAGACAGAAAAATCCAAATATCTCTGTTAATATTCAAGATACAGAATAAATGTATAGAACAATATTTATAGTAAATTTGATTTTCAATAAGATTGATTCTGTACACTTTTTCGATCTGACGCAAAATAACGGAGATATTTCGAAAATCCTCTCCTCTAAACCCCCCCTCTCACTGGTTCGATTTCAGCCATTAACGAACTTGATCTTCCTTTTTACATAAAACGATTGAATTCCGAGTTTGGTAACGATCAAACAAAAATTGCGACCGCTAGAGCGTTAACAGACAAATATATATATCTATATATAATTTTGAACGGACCTCATTTTCGTCATCTCCTGGGTAGGATCGATGGACATTTGAAGAAATTTTTCGAAACTCGCGTCATGAGTACGACCTCAATAGCTGATTTCCCTTAAGGGAAATCTGCTAAAATGAGAACTGTTCCATTGCATGAGCCATAGTATGCCCAGCATAAATTCCCCGTATTGACTACATTTAGCTTTACAAAGTGAGAAACACAGAAATGAAGATGAGATTTGAAAGCAACGTGACAATCGTCTATGGGTAATTCCAATGAATAAAAGACATTTGTACTCGCGAATGTGTGTGTGTTTGTGTGTGTGTGTGTGTGTGTGTGTATATATATATATATATATATATATATATATATATATATATATATATATTTATAAAAGTAGCATGATTGGAAGAAATATTGAAAATATTTCATCTGCTCCCTTATCTAATGATGCCTCCTGTATTGTAAGGAGGCGTGGGACTGGGTTCCTTGCCTGTTATGAGATTTGAATGTCTTCCTGATATCCCGCTTCAGTAGTCCTAACGATCTCACGGCAGTTTCCTGTCAAACTATAAACCCCAGGCAGGATTCTCAATGGACCTTTGTTGGCATCTCATGGGGAAATACTAAAATATCTCTTGCGAATCATGCTTGATAGGATAGCCTCTATAACTAACTATATTTTCACAACTCTACATGTAATATTATTGCAAGAATATTGGATGATTTAAAATTTTTGATTATATATACGTATAGACAGCCAGAGATATATTTACTTCCTTATTTAATGTATTATTTTAATCGAAATGAATAAATAAAAGTAACCTGATTTTACATACGCGTATAATACCATTATATAAATTATTCCGAAAAGAATTATATAAATGTAATAAAAAAAAGTTTAAACTTATTAATTATGTCCACTTTCTGTTACTGTGGGTAATATGGACTCGTTATTTGTAGGTTTACCCATGGAACATTCAGGTTTCCAAGTTTATTTAGACAAACACCTTAACTCATTGAACACCAAAATATAAATAAAAAGTATGATAAAATTAATAAGTATTATTTTGGCAATATCAAGCCAATTATGAATAAAATTAATAAATATTAAATGGAGTTATTATATTTTTATATGTTCTGTTTGTGCAGCTCCTGCATGAAGGTTTTTTTAGTAATGTAGAAATTGATAAAACAGTAAATGAGAGACACGAATTAACTGTTATCTTATTAATATTTGTTTTTCTAACTTGTGTTTGTTTCATGATAAATTTTAATAATAATATGTAAAATTGATTGTACAATCTTTATATACATATATATATATATATATATGTGTGTGTGTGTGTGTGTGTGTGTGTGTGTGTGTGTGTGTGTGTGTGTGTGTGTGTGGTTGACCATGTAGGGTGTAAATATCGCTGTATAGGGAAATGGAGGAAGACAGAAAATAATACCTATTAGTAAAGAACATCACCAAGAGCATTTAATATCGTACATTTGGCGTTAGCCATTTCAAAAGATTTCCTTTTGGGGAAATCAGCTATTGAAGTCGTCATTTCCTACAAATTTCTTCAAATGTCAATCGATTCTACCCAAGAGATGACGAAAATGAGGCCCGTACAAAAATTATATATATATATATATATATATATATATATATATATATATATATGTGTGTTTTTTCACGCTCTAGCTGTCATAATTTTAGATTGATTGTTACCAAACTTGATAAGTAATCTTTTTACGTAAATAGAAAGATCTAGTTGGTTAATGGCCGAAATCGGACCAGTGGGAGGGGGGTTTCGAAGGGGCAATTTCGAAAATTGGAAATATCTCTTTTATTGTATGTCGGATCGAAGAATTGTTTAGAACCAATTTTATTGCAAAGTTTATATATTTTCTTCACCATGAATATTAACCGAGTTATTTGGATTTTATAGTTTTCCCCTCTCAGTAGTTCCCCACTTCATGTGTGTCATATTAATAATAAGCTGTTATATCATGAACCACTTTATTAAAATGGTAAATACCAAATATTGTCTTCATTGAACTTTTACTTTGTGAGATATATGCAAATACGTTCCGTTGATCCCCCGCCCCTTCTTTTGTTCTTGGATTTCTAAAATTTGAGTCATTGAGATAAAAATTATTCTGATTCATTATAAATTTCAGCACTAACTACAGTAATTAGAATTCAATAAAATTAATATTTTATGTTCAGATATATTTCAATAATGGATTTTCTTTCCTTTCTAGAATATTTCTATCTATTACGTTCAGCAAGATTGGCAGACCTGTTTGTTTATAATTCAAAGGCTTTCCGTTGTAGGAAGTATTAGCTTGTAAACTGACTAAAAGATTTCTCATTACCGTTTGTATTTATTCACTTAATATTCACGGAGTTGTTACCAATATGTAGATTTATCAATTGTAAACTTTTGTGTTGGATATCTGCTTAGTTTACTCAGCCCTTGCAGTATCGGACGTTTTCTTTCCGGATTTGGCAGCGTCATATGATAACTAGGGATGTGTATCGAACTACAAAACATCGATTATTGACAACCGATTAATATTTGCACTAATTAATCGATACGTCGATTAATCGACGTCAAAAAAATCGATTAATCGACAAAAACCAAGAAAAAACAAATTTCAATATTTCTATATATGTTAATTGCTAGTTATGTTTATATTGCTATTGAGGATTAACTAACCTCTTTCAATTATCTTTTAACAATTGCAGTTACCAGACAATCGAAGGTTTTACACCTCTTTTTTGTTTGAGCTTACTAGCACATTTAAAAAATAAAAAAAATTAAAAAAAAATATAAATTACATTTCAAAAATTAAAATTTAAAATTAAAAAACTTAATCTAAATATTGTTAAAAAAAAATCTTTGTTTGCATTAAAAATATTTATTCAGCAGGGTACATGTTTCGTGGATCATCCACGAATTAAGGTTTTTAATTTTAAATTTTAATTTTTGAAATGTAATTTATATTTTTTTAAAATTTTTTTTAATTTTCAAATGTGCTAGTAAGCTCAAACAAAAAACAGGTGTAAAACCTTCGATTGTATGGTAACTGCAATTATTAAAAGATAATTGAAAGAGGTTAGTTAATCCTCAATAACAATAAAAAACAAATTTTTACTGATTGAAATGTAGCTAGTATTGAAAAAAAATCGATTGTGGAAAACTTGAACAATTAGCTTCAAAATATAAAAAATTAGTCTCAACTCTCACTCAAGAAAAAGAAAAGAAGAAAAAAAAATTAAGTAATCGTGATTAAAGCATCGATTACCAGAATAATCAAGCATCGTAAACATCGATTAAAAATACACCGATTATTTGGAGTATTAATCGATTATTACGATTAATCGATTAATCGATACCCATCCCTAATGATAACATCCCGGAGTGTTATGAAAACAGTATTCTACTCACTGACAGAACTAACCCTTTATTGTTGTGTGAAGGCCTTTGCTAAGAGATATAGGCCTGAGAGAGGTTGTAGAATGAGCCAAGACACGGTAGAATATGCCTGAGTGACGTCATTGTTTATAAAGGCTGATGAATGTGTAGGCAATATGGAGCTGTGCCTGCCTCACACCACCATCACCAGGCCCCGTCAGCCAATGTAATATGTAAAACGTGCCTTTAGGGCCTCGTTACAGCCACTCTACATCAAAATGTAAACCAGCCGTTTTTATTATGCCAGCCTCCGGAAGGGAAATCTAACTAAAACATACACTTCCGCTCTGAGCGCACTTTCTTCAAAACAGTCTGAATCCATTAAGAAAATGTATTTCAAGAGTCAACCATTTCATTTATGTAAAATTAAGTATTGGTAGTGGACATAATTCACAAAAGATTTGATGTATTGACCATTTTAGCAATATCCTCCTTTAAGGGAAATCAGCTATTGAGGTCGTACTCATGACTCGATTTTCAAAAACTGACTTCAAAAGTCCATCGATCCTACCTAGTATATGACGAAAATGATGTCCGTTCAAAATGATAATCATATTGCAAATACTCTATAAAGTTTGTCATGTATATTTTTTCCCTAAATTGAATATTTACCGAGATATTTTCATATTTTAGTTTTCGGCTATCAATAAACCCCCACTCCTACTCATGTCATATTAACAATAAGCTGTCATATAATGAACCACTTTACTTGAAGCCTAAATATTAAATATTGTTCTCATTGAACTTTTACTTTTTGAAATGAATTCAAGTACGTGACGCAATTAGGAAATCTTCTTAGTTAACTCTGCCCCTGCGTGAAGGAGATTATAATTTCAGTGAGGAAAGTATTTGAAATAATTGTTTATAAAATTATTTATTCGTTACCAACATATAAACATCCATTGTCAGAAGATTTTTAACCTCTTATCGCATACATGTTAATAAGCATACATTCGGTTCCTCGTTAGATATCAGATATAAGTCCGTCTGGCAGGTGTTGCGTAAACTAAGAAGATTTACCACGTGATGTTACAACACTCTACCGACCTCATCTCTCCATGTATTCTCTATTTCGAAATATAATTCAGTGATGGGCGAAAACTGAAAAATCCAAATATCTCGTTTAATAATCATGATAGGGAAAATATGAATTAACATCATTTATAATACATTTAATTTGCAATAACATTAGTTTTATACTATTTTATCCATCAGATGTATAATATCGGATGTACCCCTTTAAACTACCCCCTTCCCAATGGTCCGATTTCAGTCATTAACAAATTCAAATCTTTAGTGTTGACAGGTAAAAGGTTAAATATCAAGAATTGTATAGATCAAATAAACATTTTCGGGTTAGAAAATAAAATATTGAATTGTGACTTTATTTTTACATATAACGTTTAAATATAGGTAAAGATCAACCAAATATTGCGACCAATAGAGCGTTAACAGACAAACATGTATGTATATATATATATATATATATAAAATTTTGAATGGACCTGAAATTCGTCATCTCCTGGGTAAGATCGATGAGCATTTGAATATAATTTTCGAAAATGAGTACAACCTGAATAGAAAAATTCCCTCGAGGGAAATCTGCTAAAACACATGTAGTACAAGACTGGACAGTCTGTGGTTCCACACTGACAACAAATTTCGAGAAAGCCTAAATAACCCAATCAAAGGAAAATCATATTAAATGACATCAAGTGGTTTTGACTAAGATTAGAATGAGACTTTCTCTAATTACACATTTATTTCATTACCAGATCGGCTTACATGCGATCACACAACACTGACCATTAAACATCTACTGACTGTGTACCGATTACGAATTGGTACGAACCGAAGTTATCCTACATACTAATTCTCCTTTAAATTTCTTATATGAAATGGAAGTTTATGAAAAACTCTCTACGTTTTATTCATTTTTCTAAAATTGTATTGTCTTGTGTTTGAGTGTGTGCGTGCGTGTGTACGTGTTTGTGTTCCAGAAAGTAAAATAAATATTAAAACTTTTACCCTATATTTCTTCTTTCCATGTAGTTATCGTTCAATGGTTTACCACAAAAGTTTATGGTTATCTAAATTTAATTTAATATGTACTTGTCTCATTTTATTTTATTCTTCTTTGTTTTTTTTTTTACTTCGTATACAATTTTTTCCCTTTTCAAGTATTTGTCTTTACGAATTGAATGGTACGCTGGTCTTCATCACCTCCTGAATAGAACTAAATAAATATGTATTATTCAACGATAGCGAATAATTAAATCCACACAAATTGAAAACTAGTGGGTGCCCAATCTACTAAATATTTTTATTTATATGCACACACATATGTATTGGATCACGTCTATATTATGGACCCTAAATCAGAGATACCCTTTAACATATTGATATTTAGCCCCATAAAGAATACAGATTACACAATAGTTCATAGTTAAAATTTGGCTGCATCTATTCGGTAGAAATACTTTAAGGTTTCCAAGCTAAGCCGAGGAATGCAGTGTCGGTCGTACAAGCATCAGACCTTGCTTAAGCCTCTAAATTGCTTTAAAGTGTAAAGCAAAGTGCTACAAGTGCTTCCCTGTAATCCTTGGTACTTGAATATTTGTGGTTTCAGGACTTTACATTCCCATCTTCAGAGCGCCAGAGCGTACTACCTGCTTAGAGAGATGCTACCTGGCTGATCTCTGCCTATGTGTCTGTTAAACAACCCTTAGGATGATTGGTTATGTAACATTTTTCGATACGACTCATAATAACGGAGATAATGAAAATTTTGAATTTTCCTCTAACCCCCACCCCTTATTTCTACCCCGATTTCAATCATTAAATGCTATAAACTTAAGTTTTGCATGCCAAATATCGAGTATGGTATAGATGAAAACAACAATAAACATTTTCGAGTTATGAACTTAAATTCTAAATACATGACCTCATCACACAACGTATTTGCATTCAACTTACATACTAAGGTTCAATGAAAACAATATTTAAGCTTCGAATAAAGTGATTAAGGACATAAAAGCTTATTTTAATATAGTGTGCCTTGATACATGGATATTTGAGACAACTCATTCCAGAAATGCTACAGATAAATTCATTTGTTGCACTCGTAAGCACATACTGGTTTACCGCGTAAAGTTTATGATCCGGTCTCAGCTGGTTTCACGAAGTCAATTCATGTAAATTACTGTTCATATGGTTTATTATGATATAATTTATTCTTCATTCAAAATTGATCGACCATTTAAGCTACTTTATTTCGACGTTAACATCAATAGACTTTTTATGAAACAAGTTTATTTTTATGAAGACACCTTTTTATGAACCACAGTGGCGAAACCTATAACAAAGTTTATATTTAACGCGATCTCGTTAAATATCCTGATGGTATTATAATTTTCAATATATAACATTTTATTTATCATCGAATGCAGTGAGAATCACAAATTCGTTCAGTTGTTGAATTTTTATTCACGTAATTCACGATACATGTGGTCAATAGTGAGGGAAACAAGAAAGTATGAATAACTCGAATAGTATTTGATTTACGAAAAAATTCATAAAACAGCAATTGTTGATCATTAATAGTTGAAAAGATTGGTTTTATAACATTTTACGTTCTGACTCATAATAACATAATTTTCGAATCCCCACCCTCTAAACCTCAACTATTCCAGGCCCGATTTCGGCCTGTAACAAATATGACCTCTGGTGTTTAAAGAAGGTTAAATATTGAGTATGGTATAGATCAAACATAAAATCTTAATTGATGAAGTCATCGATCGAAAACGAGTTTGCATGTCTCTCGCTTAATAAAGGTCTCTCGAAAACAATAATTGGCAAACAAGCTTAGAATAAAGGAGTACGTGATATAAAAGGTTATTGTTAGTATGACATGAGTAGGAGTGGGGGTATACTTAAGGACGAAAACTACAAAATCCTAATATCTAGGTCAATATTCCTGAGAAAATATGTATATAATAACATTTGTAAATAATTTGATTTCCTATTTTATTGGTTATGTACAATTTCTCGATCCGACTAATAGTAACTGAGATATTTCAAATTTTCGAAATTACCACCTATAAACCCACCCTCATCCACTGGCCCTTTTTTCGTCATTAAGGAACGTGATCTTTCTTCTTGCATAAAACGATTAAATATTGAGTTTTGTCATTTTCGTCATCACTTGGTTGCGATAGATGGACATTTGAGGAAATGTTTCGAAAATGGTGGCATGAGTACATTCTGAATACCTGATTAATCTGCTAATTCTTTTTGTTTAAGGATATCTCCGTTAAAGAATTTTTAAAATATAATCTGCATTTGGAAGGTGTTAGTTAATTGGTTTTTGTGGGATAAGAGGTAAGGCGTTTTTTTTTTTTTTAGATACTCCTCTAAAGAAAAGTTTTTTTATCGAAAGGTTTAGAAAATTCGGCCAGTTGTGGTTAGAGTGGGGAGAGAAGGCTGAAAGGGCTCCTTTCAATGAGCGGGAGGCATGCCAATTAAGAGCTGAGATTGTCTTTGCTCTGTAGGGCAGCCCCTGATAATGTGCTCAGGGCCTGATTGAATCGTTTTATTGATCGGTATAGGCGCTTGCTTCTTAGGGATCGGCTTAAGCCCTTTGAGGAAACAAAGCTTTTAGCAGATTTCCCTTATTGGAAACAGCTACTCATGACACGATTTTCGAAAAATGCTTATCGATCCTAACTAGTAGATGATGAAAATGAGGTCCGTGTGGCCAAAATGGCATACACACACTAGCCAAGGTACTCGGCTTAGCACCTGTCATCATTGGAGGCAGAATGATGACGGTATTTTATTTTTTGACAAGGCTTTTATGTGCAGAATATTTTTACATTTCCCCCTCTCCGTGTTTAGGCCATATATCCGAATATTTGGCAACTAAAGCAAACTATTAGAATGTTCTAGCCCTAAGGATTATAAAGAAAAAAATATTTGTTAAAAGAAAAGTAAAAAGAGTTGGGGTTTAATGAAGGTTGAAAAATAAACAAATATCTTTGGTAATATTAAAGATAATGAATAAATGTATACGACATTAATTATATTACGTTTTATGTGCAATAAGATTTTGTTTATACAATTTTTCGATGAGAATGTATGTAGTAATAATAACTGATATATATCAAATTTTCGAAATTTCCCCCTCTAAACCTCCCACCAACAGGTTTGATTTCAGCTGTTAACGAACTTAAATTTTAGTTTTGCATGAAAGCTTATATATCGAGTTTAGTTACGATCAAACAAGAATTACTGACAGTTAGAGAGGTGAAAGGAAAACGCTGAGCTGATTTCCCTTTGAGAAATGTTTTATAAATAAAAAAAAAAAAAATATGAAATGGCTAAACTATTCATTATAGAGTTATGGGTAACTCTAATCATACATTGTTAAGTCAAGAGATTATAAACGTATTGTGGAATAAGTCTTGTCATAATTTATTATATTATATACGTTTACGGAGGTGATTTTTTCTCATTTTTACCCAAAACGTTATAACTATATAAATGAATTATTATGACAGGTTTGAACCAATAAAAATATATGTAATAAAAGCCTGACAGGTGATTTTCCAATATTCTCACAACTGATTACTACAAAATAAGAAAAGAGAAGTTACACGCACTAAATGTCTATTTTTCCGTCCATCTGAACTTCACCATGCGTTTTCATTACGCTATTTTGAACAAAGAACAAGCTTATTATTTTGGTAATTCGTGAATATCATTTAGTCCAAGTCTTCAACTTGTCTCCAACTGATCTTGGAATGAATTTAAGTATAACATACGTAATATACTAAAATGTAATTTAAAATTGTGAAATTAAAGTATCATTAGCTCTGAAAGAGTTACAAATATAATCTAAATTGTATTGTATTGTATTGAAAAAAGAATTTCTGTTATTTACGGCACAATATTCTGCTTTTGAAATATTAAAAATAGAAAGGAAACTCAATAACAGCTTATGAACAACATGCATCAAGTTTAAATTAACATTGTAGGCATATGTATGGTATTGACACTTGTAAGAGTCGATGTAGGCAGATATAGTTTAGAAGTTAGAAATGAACTTTTTGTACATATAAAAGTTGTGGGTTTGAAAGTCTCATGATTTATTTATTTGGAGTGGTTCCCAAAAGTTTGATGATTTGCTAAAACTGTTAACCCAATCCAGAAAGTTCTGACAAAACAGTTAAACAAGAGTTACAATTTAAAACTTTTTCGTTGATAGAATTTTTCAAAGTTCGAGTGGTTTAAGAGGGTTGTTTACTGTCCTTCTGGATTTTTTAAATTTAATTATTGTTGCAACTCTTTATTTTTGATAATGGTTACTCTCCTTTTCAGACTCAGTACTACTGAGCATAGTAGTAACTGAGTAGGTAAAAAATATGATGCGGACATCACTTAAATTCTTTTTACTCTTATTAAATTAAATAAACATAATGCTTTGTTTCATTTTATTTTAACCTACCCCAATTAGCCATATTATCACAAAGTGGACGGTAATATGTAAATAAAATTAAAAACTATTCCATTTGAAAGTGGTATGCGAAATGTTCGATCCAATGCGTAGGTTGGAACATCATTTATAAATCTGTTTATGGTAAACTAAACAAAGTCCGTCACGCAGGGGCTGCGTTAACTAAGCAGATTTCCCACGTGCGCCACGTATTTGGATTTATCTCAAAACTTAAAAGTTCAAAGAGAACAATATTTGGTATTTAAGCTTCAAATAAAGTGATTCATGACATAATAGAATATTGAAAATATGAGATGAGTAGGAGTGGGGCTTTACTGAAGACCAAAAACTAAAAAATGCAGATATCTCAGTAAATAATCAAGATAGTGAAAAAATGTACATAACGACATTTATAGAACATTACATTTGCAATAAGATTGGTTCTATTTAATTTTTCGATCCGACGCATAATAACGGAGATATTAAGAACTTTCGAAATTTCCCCCCTTTAAACCCCCCCTCCCCCTGGCCCGATTTCAGCCATTAACGAACTTGATCTTTCTTTTTGTACAAAACGATTATATATCAAGTTTGATAACGATAAGACAAAAATTGCGACCGCTAGAGTGGTAACAGACATATATATATATATATATATATATATATATATATATATATATAAAGTTTCGAAGGGACCTCATTTTCGCCATCTCCTAGGTTGGATCGCTAGACATTTGAAAAAAAATTAAAAAAATATATGAGGGTGTATATAATAAAAGGAAGAGGAACTGGAAAAATATAATCTCCAACCTATTATGTTTGAAGTGTACTTAGTGAGGACTTTCCTATGAAGTATTAAAATATGAAGGCCAACGACTAAGTCTTTCTAAACCCGGATCCACTCATTTAAGCTCGTCAATTTAATGGTTAATTATACAAACGTGATTACCACCAATGCTCATCCTAACAATATACAAATTCATATAAAAATTCCTCAATATATGTTCATCCATTACAGAGACCTAATTGTGTACGTAAGGGAGGACGGGCAAAATGGCATGACCATATGCCATATAAACCGGATACCATATAAAATGGATGTATGTAATATGAATTATTACGTTATAATAATTATACCTCTTAATACGTAATATGAATTATACCTCTTATTATTCTCCCTGACTATGATTAAAGTTCCTCTGTTATTCAGGAATTTAATATTTATATGCAAATTAAGTGGATTCTTCCAAGAACTAATAAGCAAAATTGAAAAGTTAAATATTTTTCTTAACTGAAACATGTTCAATATTTGACCAAAAGAGTGGCCAACATAGAATATAACGAGGGTAAACTGAAAATAACTAACTTAAACACTTCCTTGAAGCGGAATATTGGTGTATGAAGGATACAAGAACAGTAAGCAACATTTTCGTGTAAGGGAGGGGTCTCATCTAGAACTAATAATGCTCACTTCTATTAGGAGAACATAAAATCCTAATTAAAAATCAGAAATTAAAGCGCCTGGCGAGACAAAGAGTACTACAAATGTCAAAAAAATAAAAAATATATATTCGCGTTATCCCGGCAGTATAATGTTTCATTTCGTAAACATATATTAAACCTAAAATACATTATCCAGATAGTTTGTTTTACACACAACCACCCACGCAGGCAAACACATGGTATATGCATAGGTATATGAGAGAGGGCTCAGAAGTTAGAGAATTTCTCAGCGTAATGGAAGGTGGAATTTCCTGTACCGGCATTCGAGTTGGGGATATATGCGTTTATTGATTCTGAACTATACGTGTGATTGTAGAGAGAGAAATGAGTTCCTTGAGTAAGTTGCTCCAACAAAGGTTCAGCCCCCGGAGGCGGTCTGGAGTTGGGAACCACCCCCAACCCACCCCCGAGCAACCTACCCTAAGGCCTTGACGAGTTTCTTCAAGTCTATCTTCCAGAGCCAAAGTTTTCCCCTTGCCTTTGTGCATGCAGCTTCTTAAATTGAGGAAGATTGTTGTGTGGCTTTCCTTTACGGGTCGAAGCCTCTCCTGCGTTTGAGAAACCTCTTTGAGACGTCTGTTGCTCTACGAAAGCTACAAACAACGGGGCATTGTGTGCTCAGTGTCTTTGTACAACAAATAAGACAGGTATATATTTGCGTTTGTAGCAAGTATCCTCACTATGGCCTCCAAACTGTTTTTAACTGTCACCAGGTAGAAAATATCGAGGAAAGTCAATATTTTGAACATTTTTAACTTCCGAAATAATGTATCCCGTCTTGGACACCAAAATACATTTTTCGGAGTGTTTTCCTTCCTCATCCTTTATGGCGTTATGTAATAATGTAGCTCCATTCATATTACTGAATACATAATAGTCCTAAGTAGTTAGAGATTAAGGTAATGTTATTCCTTTAATATGGCTTGAAATGTCTTATTCTCTTTTACGGCTCACCATGGGCCAATAAGTAATCGTGAACTTTGACATTTAACGAAATTGTAAAAGGAGAAATATGAACTCGCTTATGGAAAATAGTTGGTGGACTGCTTTAATGAACTAAAAGCTAGACAATTCATTATTATTCATTTCAAAAGCTTTTCCTGGATCTTGGTATAAACTGTTCACAAACGCTCTTAGTCCCTTTCCAATCCTTCATATGAACTTCAATATTGCAGGTTATAACATAGTTCTTCTCGGTTAAATTTGTTCTTACACTACTCCACCATGAATGTGAACTGTTATCGAAGTTTATCTCTGACGGTGAGAACATCCTTCCATAAATGAAGCTTCAACTTCTGCTGGAAAGAAGCTTCACGTTCTAATTCTAAACTTGCTCCCTTGGGAAATATCATTCTGAGAGTTTATTCTTTTTCGAAGAACGTAAACACGCTTCTCCTTTCAAAACCTTTTATGATTCCGCTCTTTTTCCGGTGAACAAGCATTTCGCCTTCGGTATGTTTACAATAAGCTCATATTGCTTTATGGCTGTTCTAGAAACAACTCAACGGCGTTTTTCAACGGTCACCCGTCTGTGTACACCCTCTGTTTCGAGGAAGGTTCAAAACAATTTCTCCAAAATCTGATTGCACAAAGTCTTTTCTTGATTTTCTAAGAGTCAGATTTCGTCAACCGGGAAAACGGAGAGGATCGTCTTTCCAAAATTTCCTGAATTTCGGCTACGATCAGCGATAAATCGATTTTAATGTCCGGCTCCTACATGTAAGCAAACACACGTGAGAGTACGTGTGCCTATACATATTTTATCTTAAGTCTTATAATTAACTCCTCTTTGGTCATTACTGAATGGAAGGAGTGGGAATAGTGAATATTGAATAGTGTGTAGATCTGATTATGGTAACTATTGTGTCAAAATCAAAGTGTTGTTGCGTGCAAAGTTAAGAAGTTCACCTTATATTATGAATATGCTATATAAAGAGAGATTCTATAAAATTAATAACAAAGGTTAATGTACTACATTCTCACCAAATCCTATCAACTATCATGTTATTTAATAAGAATAAAGAATTAGTTGTTGATTTCCCTTTGCTTCGAGTGGTTTGTATTAATTTATCTAAATGCCAAATACCAAATGTACTCATGAAGAGAATCGACAAAAAGTTTGTGCACCTTGTAGTCAAAAACTCATTTGCGGAGTTAAAAAAACAAATTACATTTTAATTTACGATAATTATGAAACACTTTTAAACATTTTTGTTAACTACAAGTTTAACAGATCGAATGACAAATTTCCCAGTAGTAATTTTAACAAATATATTTACAAGATAACAATTTATCTCTTATTTTGACCGAAATTTAGGACATTTTGGACAAGTGATCTTCGTCGGTTTCCGATTGACTAATTGTAACTCCTAGAAAGTGAAGAAGAGATGTGAAATCAGATATTGGAGACATTTTTTTGTACTTCCCGATTCTTGAAGCTGGTTGTGTAGGCCACGTAGATATTTATCTTCTAATGATTAATCAATATTTATTAAAAACAACAAAAAAAAAAGAAACACCCATTTTCCTGATTAGAATCCCGTGTAAAGTATTGCTTACAATAAATCTTTTGTATGCTATAACTTACTCGGTAACTGAAGGCTGAAATATGTTTCATTTTAAGTTTATTTTGTAGTTAAAACTACCTTAACTTTTATTACCACTATAAAAAGTGAATGAAGCATATAATGCAATGGATACTCTCTTTGGACTATTTTTAATTGTATGATTTACACACTAGTCATCAAATCAGCTACCCAAAAAAGAACTTATGACACCACACATTGTACACACCAAGATGTTCAAGCCTATACAAAACATGAGGTACTAAATTCATGGCAGAAATCTTGCCACAACTGACAACAAAATTCGAGAACTTTTACGTGTACTCCGTGAATGACCTTCAAAAGGCTATTTAGAAGAGAAGAAGTAGTCTTTAGAAGATTAAGAATTGGCCATTCACAGCTGACTCACACTTACTTACTGAAGAAGACTAACCTTACTGTCAACACTGTAACTGTAGACTTACTATAAACCTATACTAACTGATTTTTACCTAAGGAATCACATAGACCTTCCATACACTTTGACTGAATTTCTACATCACTGTAGTCAGTATATAGACCGCGTACTTGAAACAGAACAAGATTTTCGAAAAATTTAATGTTGGACAATATTTAAAATATATGCAAAAATGAGCATAAGTGCTTAAATATATGATAAACTGATGATCAGAGTGTAACTGATAAGTCTTTCAATCGCGCCAGTCTTGAAATGCGAGTACAATAAGAATAAAGAATGATTGCATGATTTTGAATGAATGAATGAATATTTTTATTGCTTTTAAAATTTGACAATTTCATAGCAAGGGTTCAGCCCATGTTCATGATTACCTTTTTCTTTTTTCTTTTCTGTATATAAACAAAAACAGAGAACTCATTTAAAATAACCAAAAATAAAAATTATATACAATAATTAGTATTGAATAAAAACATAAAACATTAATTTTATTTTAGTAATTATATTGTTTGCATTCTTTCCCCTCTGACGTAAAGACTTTTAAGTATGAAAACATATATGCAGTTTATTTTATTCTTGTCCATAAGGTCGAACAGATTATCCATGGATTGCTGTGGAATGTTAAGACTTTTCAGGAGGTGGTTTCTTCTCTCTGCTAAAACAGGGCATTTAAGGATGAAGTGCGTAACGGTGTCTTGGCTATCTTCGCAAAGGGGGCATGGCTTTTCTGGATTGAATATGTAAATTGTCCTACCAACTATCAATCTTTGATTTTTTGTACCTAATGAGCGGATTTGAGATATAAATTAGTCTTAAAAAATGGCACATTTTGGTACAGGTACTCCTCGCCTCTGCCAAGAGAGCTAATTCTTCTATATGTACTGATTAAAACTCTTTCAATACCTAACAAAATTAAATGGTTCTCGAGAGCCTCTAAAGAAGTATTTAATAGAAATTGTATGATTTTAGTGATAGCCAAAAAATAAATAACATGCACAACTCAAGACTGCACGGCTGTACATATAAATCTTTTTTTTCATTCGTACGTCTGATGTTCGCAAATATATTCATGGCAGGTTCTCCTCGGAGATCGAAATCTCTGAAGTATGCATACGTTGTTTTGATATTTTATGGAAGCGTGTCAAGTAAGTTATTCAATACGCCCTGAGGCAATGTAAGACACGACAGAATGTAGTCACTTCCCCAAAGGCATGTCTTGAAAGTATAATAGATTGCAAAAGATTTGTTTTCTGAATAGTTTATTTAAGGTGGAGCAAAAAAGTAGGGCTTAAAGTGTAAAAAATTTCACAACTATGCTATAAAATATGAAAATGTTTAGAATATATGAACAATGTAAAAAAAGGGGATTTATGTTTTACTATCTTTTTCTTCATAACAGAATATCTTCATTAAGTTCTTACTAATCATTTTTACTTATTTTCTTTAATGTCATATATATATATATATTTTTTAAAAAAGTGATCATTAAGATTGTCTTTTAAGTGAATTCGGATTTTTCGAATTCGCAACTTGACAAATTACACACTAGCCACATTCAATTCACGGTGCCATTAAATTGATTAAAAATGAGGTCAGTATAAAATGGTAAGTGGAATGGCAAAATAAAAGGCGTTATTCGTGAATGGTTGTCAAGTAATCAGAATATTTGAAGAGAAGTAGTTCTTGCTTGCCATTCACGGATAACACATGATGATTAAGACTGAACCACTTTTATGTACACTGTGTAATACACAACTAACTATAAAACGCTTATTTATAGACTGCAGACTAATAACCTACAAGACCTTACCTACCAACCTTTCAGAACTACTTACACGACAACAGCCCCCATACATCGCGACAATCATGAAACACTTCCACGAGATACAACTTTACAGACCTAAGTAAATAAATAATGGCTAAAGAAAAGGAAGGATTTACAGAGAGAAAAAATAAAAATGCGAAACCTCTCCTTTATTATGGACTTTGATCAAAAAAGTGTGATAGAATCAATCCTGTTTGAAATTCAATTTTCAATATTTATCGTTCCACTTATAGTTTTCATGAAGATCAATAAAAAGGCATTTTTTCTACTAGTGCATTTATGCAAACTGCACTCTCAGAGTTAGCGCTGCATCATCAATGCGTGCTGGCAAACAAAAACCTTTAGACAAAATAACGAACATAGCTTGGTCATCAGTGTAAAAACAGTCAAGGGGCTCAGGTTGCCCATGCGAGTTAGGGCGTTGGTCCTAATCTCCCGTGGTAGTCCTAGGAATGGCGGGTTCGATTCCCGCCCTGGGCAGTAGAAATTTATTTAGTGTCGGACTCACAAAAAAGGGTGGTGACCTGTAGATAACCCGTCCCGATTAGCCATAGTAGGATAAAGTGGACGTTAATAATAATACACAAAAAAAACAGTCACAAAACAATAAAAAACTAATCATGTACTGGATAAAACAAATAGAAAATTTAAAAAATAAGCAACTAGTATAAATAAAAACCATTAGCGTGCGTCATTCGATAAAAAGACTGTCACGCAGGGGCTGCATAAACTAAGCAGATTTACCACGTACTGAAGTATGATACACGTGATCTCTCCTTACCACACATTCCCTATTTATACAAAGAAAACCGATGAGTAGAAGGGAGGGGGTTACTGAAGGCTGAAAACAAGAATGTATGAATAACTAGCTTTGTACTTGATTAAAAAAATGCATGGAACATTAATTGTAGAACATTAATAGTTTAACAAGTTTGATCATGTAACATGTAACATCTTAAGACCTGTCAAATAATAACGGAGATATTTTGAATTTTCTGATTACCCCCTCCCTCTCTAAACCCCACTATTCCTGGTCCGATTTTTCCAAATCACATATATGACCTTTAGTGTTGAATAAACCAGTTAAATGTATAGTTATGGTATAGTTCTAATGAACATTTTCGAAAGAAGAACGCAAAACCTTATTGATGACGTCGTCGCACAACAAATTTGCATGTATCTCGCATAATAAAGGTTCCATGGTAACAATATTTGGAATTCAAATTTAGAATAAATAAGTCCATGTTATAACAGCTTCCAATTCCAAATATCTTGGTTAATATTAATCTTAGAGAAAAAATGTAAAAAACAACACTTATAGACTACTAAATTTAGAATAAGACTAGTTCTATACACGGTTTCTATCCAACGTACAATAATGGTACCTGATTAGAGAAGTGTAACTGTTTAGTGTCATGTATCTCCTACATCTCCTCTCTATTATTACGTTTGGGTTTTTTTTTTGGTCATTTTCAATATAGTTCCTCTGATGGTAGAATTCGGGGGGACTTTTACTTCATTGTGATATATAAATATATGGTTTATATCTAGTAATTTGTTTGCAATATCATAATATAGTGGTTATTATCTAACATTTTAATTTCTTGTTATAGTTTATAAACCCTAACCTTCTCTTTTGTCATTGTCACGTGTTACTTTTTAAAAAAATCTTTTATATTTATGGCCTTTTTTTAAAATAAAAAAAAAATCCTTTTCCACAAGTTTCTTATACTTGGTGGATTTTGTTCATTGTTAGCTCTGAAGAAGGGAACCAACCAATGGTACCCGACATTGTCAGCGTATTTAATAAAACTCCTCTATTTGAAGAACTAAGAGTCTATATAGCCGATACCTAACAATCCTCTACTATCATCGAATAACCAACGGCTAACCAACAACTGATATATTAATAATAATATGTCATGGGGCTCAGGTTAGCCATGTAAGGTAAGGTAAACTTAGAGTCCTGAGTTCGAATCTCGCTACGGGAATTGGAATTTAATTACAGACAAACTCATTAAATGAGGCGTTTGGTTTCAAAACCAGGTACATCCATTTTCAAAAAATTTTCAGGACTGATCAAAATAGATTTCATTTTATAAAAAAGTCAGTTTAACAAATTTTTTTCATTATCTGCCGGTATTGATTTTGGAAGGATCTAGATGGTTTTGGAACAAACGCGTCCAATACATCATTTCCGGCATTAAAAACTTATGAAAAATTAAAAAAAAATGTTTTTGAAAAAAACGGATGTACCTGGTTTTGAAACCAAACGCCTCAAATAAATCCTTGTCCTGATGTAGGTAGAAAAGGATCATAGCCTGAAGATAACCCGTCCCAACTAGCCTTAGAAGCATAAAGTGGACGATGATAAATAATGTAACATATTATGCCAATTAATGTCTCTTCATATTATTCAACAGCCAACATGTATAATATATTAGTTACAAAATCGTGTCAAATTAAATAAATAAATTTCATAATATCTACTAATTTAATATTTAGATATAGTAAATTAATTTTGCTATTATTGATAAAACTCTTAATATGGAATATAACATGAATTTTTAACTTATTAATGTTTTGTTACTAGTCTAGATTTGTAAATGATTATTGATTACACGTTTTATAACCGATGCAACTTTTTTATTCACCTAAATGAGACAATATACCTTATCATAAATTATTTTTTGAGATATTTTTATAATAAATGTATTGCAATTTTATTTAATACTTAAACAATTTTGATAGTATTCATTTTTCTTATAAAGACATTGTTAGAGAGAGAAATATCCTAGAGATAATTATTGTTTCATTCTTATCATTATAAACTGAGAGAACTGAAACATATACTTCGTGAATGGCCTTCCCCCAAATAATTTATAACAGAAGAAGTAATTTTAACGAGGCTAAGAATTGGCCATTCACGACTGACTCACACTTACTGGAGATGACGAACCCTGCAGCCAACACTGTACCTGTAGACTTACTATAAATATATACTAACTGACTGCCTATCTAATTACTAACATAGACCTACCAAACACTTTAACTGAATTACTGCATGACCGTAGCCAGTATATAGACCGTGTAAACAAAAACATTTTCAAAAAATCATAACATTGAACAATGCTAAAAATATCAGCAGAAATGTGTATACTTGCGTAAATATGATAAACTGATGATAAAAATTTAACTGATACGTCGCTCAATTGGCCCAGTCAATGCGATTACTGAAGGAATGAATAAAATAAAGTATCTTTGTAGTTCAACCTCAGTAGCTTTCAACAAGATAGCTAACGTTTCAGGCTTGACAATTTCCTAGATAGTCATGAACATTTTTAGAAATTACTTGAATCTCCTGGCTGACGCGGGTTGATCTATACATCCATTGTTGAAATAAAATCAACACCTTTACTAGGATTTAAATGTTTATTCCAGAGCCAGCTTACCCAGCCTCATCATCAGTGAGCTTTCACTATACTCGGCGATGTTGAATCGCTCTTCTGAGTGGACTCCACCATGATGAGGCGAACTATTTCTGGAATAAACATTTAAAGCCTTTGGGGTGGTGTTGAAATTTTTTTTTCAATGATGGATTTTTAGACATTCTTCGAACGCAATCTAATATCTGGATTGCTGAGGGATATGCGCTAAAATGAGTTATTGAAGTGACTTGCCAATTGACGAGGAGTAATGAAGCAACGATGGAGTAATTTGGCTCAGACTCTATGAGGGAGTCCTTTATCGATGATAATATAAAGGGGGCGAGTAAAAATAAATGGATACTGTAACAATTTGCCTTGATAACGGGGGTCCATGCTCTCTCATTTGGCGGTGCTTTGAAGGTCCATAATGCGATAAGGCGAGTAATGATGCCCTGCTTAGAGCTCATCACCGCCTTCCCTGGGGCTAGACTTACCTACGGGGGGGGGGTCCTAATTTATATACCCTGCATGCTAGCATATACCTCCCTCCATGAATGCATCATGAAAGGGGCTTAGCTGCCTAAAGGACTACTTACTGTAATTTTCTTAATCCGGAGATCACTTTCAGCCAAGGCAATCAGTATTTCAAGCCTTTAACGCAGGGGCTGCGGAAACTAAACAGACTTCCCACGTGAAGGTTTACAATAGATAAATCTACTTACTGGTAACACCTCAGTGAATATCAAGCTGTTATAGCTTATTCTGTAAAGAGAAAATCACTAACAATCTATTTTTCATTTTTGCAATTTTGAGCTTTTAACACAAAACATCCCATCACCTGAGCACCGACGACACGAAAAAAAAACATTTCTATATCACCAGTTTATATATGTGTGTCCACAGAGAATGGATACATCAGATTGTTGATTTTATTTACAATTGCTTGCAGGATTATTCCCATGCAATTGGGGTTCAGCTTATATAATTGCGTTAATCTATAATACTTGTTTATGATACATTTATTGATTAGTAACAAGTTTTTGAATTAAAAAAAATACTTTCTTGGCTAAACGATAATAAAAATAAATTGATTTAAAGCAATCATAAAAACACAGAAAAATATATTAAAAGCAATAAATGCAGGAAAAAAAAAACATTCACAGAACTTAAAAGAAACGAATGTCTCATGTCCTGAAAATGAATAAAGAAAACTTAACTTACAGAAAGAAATATGGATCATAAAAATGATGTTTATATTACGTAACTAATAATGGTGGCCTTAATTTAACCACACTGGCAATGTGTGGCACACACAAAAAGTAGCATTAGACCATTTCGGGATGAAGTGTTAATAACATCATGGAACTAGCTAAAACATACGAATAAGATAAAAATTACCACATTATTGTAATTAAATCTAAATATTATTTAATGAGCTTATATATCTAAAATTGCAATATTTGTTAATTGGGGGTTAGTTAATAGCATTAAATCATCGCTAGCTCACCCTCGCGCCTTTTTAGTAGATTTTCCTTAGTTGCCGGTGAAAAAGCTGCTATCTGGAAGTGTTCACTTCAGACTGTTCAGTTGAAGGAATGATTGCCGGAGCCAATAGCCAGGTTTGACTGCAGCAAATCAAGCAACAATTCTTAAACTCATTTCTTTCCAATAATAAGTTGTTATAAGGTGTCACATTCCAAAAACTGATCCAAAGAGGAGGCGAAAATGAGTTAGATGCCAGTCATAGACAACTCTTATTTCTCCTTCGTACGTGATTATATCTGCGTTCAGGCTGTGGTCGTGGATTTTCCTCATAAGAATTCGGTCCCTAATATCAAATTCTTCTGAATATGTTTCATAAAGTTGTAATGGCTTTTGATTATTTAAATCGTTTTCAATAGATAATTCCTTTAAGGAGTAAATTTTACCTTCTAAAATTACTATACCATTTGTTAAGCATGATTAAGGTTTTCACTCCTTGTCTTATGTAAGAAAGGTAGTAGTTTCACCTAGGTAGTAAATTTACGAACAACCACTTTTCCATTTTTGTCATTTTTCGCTTTTAGCACAACGCATCCCATCATCCGTGTACCGACGACAAAAAAAAAACATTTTAATGTCACCAGGTTACATGTATATCCAGAGAAAATGGATACATCAAAGCAAAGGAAAATAATAAAATAAATAAATTCTATCCTTTGAATTGAAATTTATATTTCTCCAACGAAATGGAGTTCATCATTCATTCATATATTTCGGATGTTATGAGGTAAGATGAACTTTTTTTTAGGGATTTTCCCGAAAAGGAAACAGGCAACAGTAGCCCTTTAACAGGAGCGAAGTGCTTTTTATTTATTTTTATCGATGTATCGAATTTATTTTTATTTAATCCTGCCATTGATGTAGCAGGACCTGGTCTGAACGTTTAAATGACTCTTTGCCCATTTGAAAAAAATCTGTGTTCCACAATTGCAAAGAACGAATGATCAAAGAGACTTTAGATAAAGAGCACTTCTATTTGTTGTGGCCAGTTTAAAGGAAAAGGATTTTTTTTCCACGAAGAGTTTTTAATCTAGCAAATGTCTTTGAGAGTTACTATGTCTGCAATAAGGACCGTATTTTATTTCTTTAATGGTTGTTCATTTTAGTGACATTGTTTAATTTGCTATTTTAAGTTAAAGTACTCTTTATTCATTAAGAAGTACCCATGAGCTATTTGTATTTCCCCCGAATTATTTTTAAAACTCTCCTTCTAGTATGTATTGTAATATACATTTATTATCTTCATTGAATATTAAACTTTGCATTTTTCAGTTGTCAGCCTTTAGCAAATCGCCCCACTTCTACTCATGTTATATAAACAATACTGTGATATATAATAAACCACATTATTCGAAGCTTAAATACCAAATATTGTTTTCAAGAGACCTTTGTTATACGAGATACATGCAAATATCTTCTAGTGACCCCTCCCCCGTTTTAAGTTCTTGAACTACTAAAATTAGATTATTTCAGATAAAAATTATTCTGATTCATTATAAATTACAGTACTAGATATAGTAAATAGTTTTCAACAAAATTAATATGTTATATTTTGATATGCTTCATTAATGGTTTTTCTTTCCGGTGAGAGGTTGGCAGATCTTTTAAATTTCAGACGCTTCCCGTCTGGAGGTTATTGAAATTGACTGAAAGATTTAATATTACCGTTTGTATTTATTCACTTAATATTCGCGGTGGTGTAGTGATACCAGTTTGAAGATATATCTGTTGTCTAACTTCACGTGGGAAATCTGATAAGTTTACGCAGCCACAGCGTAACGGCCTTTTTTTATTTAATGAGTACATAGTTGTAAGACGCAATAACCCAATAATTTTCAAACTAGTTTTTCATTAAGTCAGTGTATAAATAAATATCTTAGCATATATTGAATGTTAAATATTATTCCAGGCAATCATTCCTTTCACAAAACGTTGACATTGTTTATTACCTATTTCATAGTTTTACATTTGGTCTTATAGACGTTTCAAAATAAGATATTGCGTGCTGTTAGATCTATACAGTTTAACTAGGATGACATGAAAAGGTAAAAATAATCATAAAGGTTTCCAATAATTCATTGAATAGTAACAGGGATTTGTTATTACAGTCGGTGTTTCCACGCCAAGAAAGCCTTTAGCCGGTGACTGGAGGGACTTGGTGTTGTAGCTGTAATTTTGAGTTTTATGGTTAACTTTAGGGCTACCCGCTCCTTTACTTCCCATAGCCTTTGATAGCCCTAGTACCGGCATCAAATTCCTTCCTACCTTACTACCTATTTTTCAGATTTTATGGGCCCTCTGGTTTTTAAGGTGCTGTTTTATTTTTAAAATATGCCAATACGTTATACAAAGTTGTAAAAAAAAAAAAATGAGAATGTCCTTATAAGTGCTTCAATTGCCCACCGAAGTCGCGACTAATCGATCCAAGAGTAAGATTCCATCGTGAGATGTATGAGAAGCTGGTCCAGTGTTCTGTGTTGTTTCAGAGTCCATGAGTCCCGATACTTGGTACTCGGTTGTGTTTCACGTGCCTTCTCTCCTGGTTTGTGTGAATCCTACTTCCATTACGAAACAAGCTTGAATTGTCTATTGTAGGAGAATGGAGAGATTCCAAATTCCCAATTTGACCTTTTCTTAGCTTCATTTCCTTCCTCCCTTACAGCTTGTTCCTCCCTTATTCTCGATGCAATTGGTGTGGAGGTAAGACGACTGTATTATAATTTGTTCATGTGGTTTCAATGTGTTAACTTCCATTTCTTTCGTTATCGGAGCTCACCAGATAACAATTTATCATTATTTTTCATTTACTAGACATTTATACCACTGATGATTGCTTCTCATTTCTTTTGTAATTGTTTTTCTGTGTCTTACGTATTTTTTATCGGTTTATTTTTATTTCTATTTTAGTACCCAGGTATACTTTATATTTATACAATTTCTTCTACTTAACCGACACTAGTTTTAGCTGATTTCCCCTAAGGGCTTCTTTTTGACATTCAAAGATTTCCCGCTATTACTAGTGCATTTAAATGGTTAATTTCATTCATTATCTAGTGTATATAAAGTATTGGCTTACCGCTAAAGTTTAAAAACTTAATAAAGGGCAACTATTATTTTTCTTTCTGTGTTTTACAGCCCTCTTAATAAAGTTAAAGTTTCTTTGTTTTTATAACAGATTTATTAATAAGTGTTAATGTTTATTTCATTAGTTTTAAGGCTAGCTCCTAGATTAGTATTCTTCTCAGGTTTCAATTGTTTCAAATTATTATCATTTTGTTCTAACCTATCAGAAGGTACATTACTATAAAGTTTGTGTACATGCTATAACTTATTCAATATATTTTGATTCTTTGGAGAACTCAAATAGTGGCTTGTATTATTTCACCCTCATCTTTTCCAGAAAATAGTAAATACTTCGGTATAATCAAGGTGAGGAAATTATCTCTTTTATTAATTTTATTTCAGTCTAATGCTTTCTTATTATTAACACAAAGGCTTACCGCACGCCCTAACACAAGTATTAAGCTAGTTCTTATTCTGATTTTCTGCCTTCAGTAATCCCCCCCCCCCTCCCATCCACTCATCGGGTTTTTACATATAAACCGAGAATACATGGAGATATGAGACCACAAGTGAGTGTAATACCAGCACTTGGGAAATCTGTTTAGTTTGCATTTAAGGCATATATGTTATATACTGGTTACCGCCAATCTCTAGTTATGGATTTCACTTAGGATATCAGGATTAGGGAGTTATGGATGGTTAATTCCATCACTAAATAATCTATTCCTGATCACGTGAAAATTGAGCTCACTGTTCCAATTAATCCAATGATTTCCAACGACGTGTTTGTCCGAAGGACTGAAATTAATTATATCAACGTATTCGTTTTATTAAAGCTATGCTTTGGGCGCCTAACCCTTTCCATGGAACCGATGGGGTCGATTTAGTTATTCAGCATGAGCGATGCGACAAATAGTGGTTATATCGCCGATTGAATATACTCCACTAGCACGGGCTATATTGCATGAAATTTAGTCTCTGGACAACGCCTACAACTGAATAGTCTCTTATCTCTTTACATAGTAACCCTATGTGGACGGATTTTAGCAGATTTCCCTTAAGGGAAATTAGCTATTGAGGTTGTACTCATGACGGAATTTTCGAAATTTTTCTTCAAATGTCCATCGATCCCAGGAGATGACGAAAATGATGTCCGTTCAAAACTGTATATATATATATATATATATATATATATATATATATATATATATATATATATATTAGTCTGTTACCGCTCTAGCGGTCGCAATTTTTGTTTGATGGTTACCAAACTCGATATTTAGTCGTTTTATGTAAAAAGAAAGATCAAGTTCTTTAACGGCTGAAATCGGACCAGTGGGAGGGGGGGTTTAGAGGGGAGGATTTTCGAAAATTCGAAATATCTCCGTTACTATACGTCGGACCGAAAAATTGTACAAAATCAATCTTACTGCAAATTAAATTTACTATAGATATTGTTATATACATTTATTCTCTATCTTGAATATTAACCGAGATATTTGCATTTGTAGTAGGTTTAGAGGTTAGGTTAACTGTTTTTTGGGGCTAGAAACTACTGGGTTATTACGCCCTAAATAATGTTTTAGGTTTAGAGGTTTCTTACTACAACAGTTGTTATTAGGCAGATTTCTCAATTATAAAACTTCACGTGGGAAATCTGCTTAGTTTACGCAGCGCCTGCGTGACGGACTTTTTATTTTTCACATCCCATATATATTTGCATTTTGTAAAAACAATTTATATATGTTTACGTACTAATAGATACATATACAGATATAAGTAAAACATGACAAAAAAATATTAAATATTAACAAATAAGGAAATACAATTAAAATAAATAATAAAAAATAATATACAATTTTAATATTTTATTATCGTTTCCTCCCTCAGTTTAAGAATATAATTGGCTATTGTATTTAATAAATCTAAGTGTTTTGAAAAATATCGGACTAATTTGCCATCTGAGAGAGTAAGTCTTTAACTGTCTTTTTAAGTCTTGAGTCAGTCTCAAATCATAAATCAATCGAGTCATATATCAATCAGTTGAGTGTAACTGTAGCGTATACAAGTTTTTGAGTTCGTAAGTTTGTAATCTGAATAAGTAAGAGTTTGTATTTCCGTGTCCAGTTTGTAATCGTGTCAGATAAAATGTATGTTGGGATAGTGAGATTTTGGTCTTTTAAACAAGGATATATAATTTTCGATTTGATCCTTTATCTGTTTGATTCCGCCGCTATTACCACAAATTAATACTTTTTTCTCTTAGTAAAGATTTTAACACAGTTGGAGGAAAATTATTGTATATTGTCAAATCATTACTTTTAGAGGCATTATTAGCACAAATCTAGACTATTTCATTGCCCCTAATTCCTGAATTCCCCATAATTTTGCACTTTTTGGGCTGATTGTGTTTCTTCGAAAATGCTTTGGACTACGCGGCACAGACATTGGAGCGCTTTCCATAATTATTATTATTTTAAAAAAAGAAGAAGAATAGAAGCTAAGCTGTAAACTAGTATTACGCTGAAAGATTTTCAAACCGTAGAATCTTTTTTAGTAAACATTGCAACATTCTAAAGTAAATCAAATCAAACGAGATCGGGACTTCATAATTTTTGCAGATTTCCCTTATGGGAAATCGGCTATTGAGGTCGTACTCATGACGCGATTTTCAAAATGTGTCTTCAAATGTTATATATATATATATATATATATATATATATATATATATATATAATATCATGAATCACTTTATTTCAAGGTTAAATAGCTAATATTGTTTTAAACAAACCTTTATTATACGAGATAAACGCAAATATGTTCTGTTGATCCCCCCCCCACCTTGTTCTGTTCTTAGATTACTAAAATCTGAGTTATTGAGATAACAATTATCCTGATACATTACAAATTACTGCGCTCGCTATAGTAATAGTTATCAATAAAATTTTATGTTATATTCAGATATATTTCATTAATTGTTCTTCTTTCTGGTCAAGAATAATTCTATCTATTCAGCGCTGCGATGTTCGCTGCCCTGTTTGTTTACAATTCAGACGCGTTCCGTTGTAGATATTAACTTGTAAGTTGACTAAAGATTTATTATTACTGTTTTCATTTATTCGTTTAGCATTCACGGTGGTGTCACCAGTATGTAGACTTTTCTGTTGTAAACCTTCCCAAGGGACATTTGCTTAGTTTACGCAGCCCCTGCGTGACGTACTTTTAATAAGACATATTTAAGCTGTGAGGTTCAAACGAAAGTTCAACTAAACGCAGTTTATTTAGAGTTGCAGTTTCAAGTACCACGTTGGATAATGAATTTCTTTAGTGATGTGCTCACTGAATTGAGGAATTATTCTACTTAAAAGGAAATGTTGGTGGATGTCTGTTACCAGTGGTAAATGGTGAATTAGTATTCTAAGGTTTCTCGTTCTAACCTTACAACAGAATTCTAAATTTAATTTAGCTTAGTGTTCAATGGGCTTTGAGGTTAGAATTCTATCCGTTCCCCTACGGCCTACTGAGAATCTTGAGGCAATTGAGTAGCTACTTGATTAAAAAAGAAGCTGCTTTTGGTGTATAATATCACTGCTATTGGCGTGGAATGCGTCATAGAGACGAGTTGCAAAGCTATATGGCAGATATTTGTAGTTGAAGAGCTTCTTGAGCTAAGGATTTTTATTTTCGATTAAAAATATTCTGTCTATATAATATCGGATAATGAAAAACTAGATTCCAATGTAACGGACTTTAAGACCTTTCAGAGTATTAAGTACTCTACCTGTCTGTATAGTTCTGAACGAAAATGAATGACCTTATATTAATTAGAATTTCCAGGAATCCAAAATAATAATTAATTCGAGTGAATCCCTTTAATCTGCAATTGAAATCCCTCAATTACAGACCCCGTCCCGGAATTTGATTCCCGTCCAAATATAGGAACATTTCACATGAACACACACATGAACAATTTATACAATATTGTAAATTTTCTTGTTTGGTTTGATACGTCAAACCGATACTACGACTAATTTATATTGATAGGATGAAATTAAATTTGTTTTTCTTTCGTTTGCTTCAATCCAGAGAAATAAATGGAATAAATCAATAATTCAATTAATTCTCATGAAGAAATACAGCATTTATCTGTACATTTACGGTTTTCTTTTGACAAATTCTTTCGAAGTAACGCAAGAAAGAGGACAGACCAAATCTTAATCAGACTTCAGTCGGAAAGAATCCAATTCCGATCGCATGAGTATCCAATTCCTATATAGAATTAATCCTTCCTATATAGAATTGTACTATTTTATATTTAGAAAAAGAGTAGTATATGATGTTTTCACATAACACTTTACTTCGAAATTAGTACATAAATATGTCTGTAACTTAGTTATAGCAGTTTTAGCAGACCTTTAGGGAACTGCTACCAACCAACCAACCTCCATCTGCCCGTCTGTCCTGTTATCGTGACCAAACTCGTTACGTATTTCTTCATATCTCAAATATTATGATTAATTCTTACTTTCTGGTTTTAGCAGATTTCCCTTAAGGGAAATCAGCTATTGAGGTCGTACTCATGACGCGAGTTTCGAAAAATTTCTTCAAATGTCCATCGATCCTACCCAGGAGACGAAAATGAGGTCCGTTCAAAATTATATATATATATATATATATATATATATATATATATATATATATATATATTTGTCTGTTAACGCTCTAGCGGTCGCAATTTTTGTTTGATCGTTACCAAACTCGGAATTTAATCGTTTTATGTAAAAAGGAAGATCAAGTTCGTTAATGGCTAAAATCGGACCAGTGGGAGGGGGGGGGTTTAGAGGGGAGGTTTTTCGAAAATTCGAAATATCTCCGTTACCATACGTCGGATCAAAAAATTGTATAGAACCAATCTTTTTGAAAATTAAATTTACTATAAATATTGTTCTATACATTTATTCTGTATCTTTAATATTAACCGAGATATTTGGATTTGTATTGCGAGTGTGGAGAGTTTCCGCCGAGCGCACTAGCGCTAGTGTGGCCGTTTCACTAACTATTCGTCCTCGTGAGAATAGGTTATTACTAGGCAGATTTCTCTATTGTATAACTTCACGTGGGAAATCTGCTTAGTTTACGCAGCCCTTGCGTGACGACTTTTTTGTTAAGGACATATGTCTATAATTTACAATTACTGTGATTATTACAGCATTTATTTATACATTTTATTTCTGTTGGCATTATAGACCTTATGGATCTTTAGCCACCCCCGAATGAGGTATTCGTATGCGGCGTATTACGTAGGGAGTGATAAACGCCCGTTAACCGAGGAGGACCATGAATGAGTTTTTTCCAGTAGATTGGCGGGACTCATTATATCCTGGGGTTAGTAGTGAGCTCAATTTATGTCTCTCTGCCGGAAGATGTTATATTAGCGGCATTATCAGTTGCTGTCAGGAGTATCTACTCATTAGGCTCCCGCTGATCCATACATTCTGCAACACTAGCGCGCTCTGGCAGAGAACTCGTGAAATTATGTTCTCCCTTGGCGGGGATCGATCCAGCACCCATTTTTACATTCAGCTTACTGAGGGTAGTGCAACATGAACATAAGCCCGCACGGCAGGCCGTTACAACAAGAGATTCTTAATAAGTTATTTTCCAGTGTTTCCATTAGACATTCTGACTGAAACCAACTTGCTCATCCTAAGCGGTAAACTTTTCATGCCATTAAATCTGTTCTGATAATTAAACACTAAATTACTCGTTCCGATGTTGTGGAGGTTAAATTCTTCGTTGGGTCTGCAATAATACAAAATTATTTGGAAAGATAGGGGTTTACACTTCAAAAAAAGCCTGTCATGGAAACGTAAACTAAGCAAATTTTCCACATGCGCCATGCATTTGCATTTATCTCAAAAATTCAAAGCATAATGAGCAAAATATTTGGTACTTAAGCTTTAAAGAAAGTGCTTCACGATATAACAGCTTACTATTGGTGTAACATGAGTAGGAGTGGGGGGGGGGGAGTTTACTGAGGCCCAAAACTAATTAGTGCAAATATCTCGGTTAATATTACTGATACTGAAAAAAACGTACATGACAACATTTATAGAACATTACATTTGCAATAAAATTGACTTTATACAATTTTTTTATCCGACGCATAATAACGGAGATTTTAAGAATTTTTGAAATTTCCCATCTCTAAACTCCCCCCACTTGTCGGATTTCAGCCATTAACCAACTTGATCTTTAGTTTTAACCTAAAACGTTTAAATATAGAGTTTAGTCACGATCAAACAAAAATGGCGACCGCTAGACATTTAATAGGCATATATATATATATATATATATATAATTTTGAAATTTTCTTCGTCTTCTAAGTATGACCGATGAGCAAATATGTCGAAAATCGCGTCATGAGTACAACGTCAATAGCTGATTTTCCTTAAGGAGAATCTGTTAATCTGGTAATTTTATACTTTACTGGATATGAGTCGGACTCATATGGTTGTAATTTAAGCAATCAAAGTCATATACATTCTCAGGGATCTAGAGAATTTATTGGAAAAGGAGGAGCAAATTATTCCAAATTGAAAAGCAGAAGGTAAACGTGCCCAAGAATACAAATTAGTGCCCATAAAATTACTCAACGGAATATTTAATTAATTCTTGGTGCCATTAATTCAAACAGACGGCGCAAATTAAATGTAATTTGTTTGCCGATGTTTTTATCAGAGCAATAGGTTAGAGAGATTGGGAAGGGAACCTAGGAAGATAACGGTTGTAATTAGGTTTGGGGAGAGGTTTCCTTTTTACACCGAGTACACCCTCAGGCACCCCTCGAGTGTTTTCATCTCTCTCAGGGAAAGTGCTTTCCACTTAGTATTAACAGCCATTTTTTTTTTTGCCCGCTCAGGTTTATTTTGCGTTGGACGTTCTTAAATGTACGTATTAAGAAGCTCAAGTATAATACTAAATGGACGTTATATTGAACATTAATCATTATATTGGACATCTTGCAATAGGACTATGCCATTTAGAATTCTATTTTAACCCTACTGCTACAGTGGAACACTTTGAACGACAGGAATCTTGCTAAAATAATAGAAAACACATTTTGTAGAGAGGTAAACAAAAATCGTAAAGATCTAGGCTCTTGTTTGTATTAAGTTTTGCAACTATTTATGACTGAAGAAAAAAAAAGATCCTTTTAACCGATTTAACGTTTACAGTGTAATCGAACTTCAATTTATAAGTAATAAATGTATATCTCAAGTAAGAAAACAAAGGCCTTGTACCTCCACTGTTATTTACACTATGCGACTGAGCGCTTTCAGAGCATATGCTCCATCATCGGTGCCTTGGTGACAAACATCAACCATTAGACACGCCTTACAAACTGTTATTAAATTTAAAAAAAATATATAAATATATATTAAGGACAACAGCTCATATTAGCAGATTTGCTATTGAGGTTGTACTCATGACGGAATTTTCGAAATTTTTCTTCAAATGTCCATCGATCCTACCTAGTAGATGATGAAAATGAGGTCATTTCAAAACGGTAATATATATATATATATATATATATATATATATATAGGTCTGTCTATTTATATATTTGTCTGTTACCACTCTAGCGGTCGTAATTTTTGGTTGATCGTTAATAAACTATTCAGTCGGTTTACGTAAAAGGAAAGATCAAGTTCGTTAACGGCTGAAATCGGACCAGTAGGAGGGGGGGTTTAGAGAGGAGGATTTTAGAAAATTCGAAATATCTCCGTTACTATACGTCAAATCGAAACATTGTACAAGATCAATCTTATTGCAAATACAATTTATTATTATTATTTATTCTCTATCTTGAATATTAACCGAGATATTTGCATTTTTATTAAATCTGGCCGGCTTACAGACGAAAGTGATTTTCCCGCCAAAAGCTAGTTCGCCCGTTTCCTGACTGCTCGGCTCTCGTGAAATTTCTCTATTGTATAACTTCACGTAGGAAATCTGCTTAGTTTGCGCAGCCCCTGCGTGACGGACTTTTTTATAGCCGACTTGTCGTGACTCAGTTTTTTTTTTATTTTACGTCCACTTTATGCAACTAGGCTAATCGGGACGAGTTATCTACAGGTTACCATCCTTTTCTAACCAGGGTGGGCCTAAGAAGTTTATTTAATGAGGCCGTCATTAAATAAATTTCTACAGCCCAGGGCGGGATTCGAACCCGCCACTCTAAGTCTGCCATGGGATATTAGGACCAACGCCCTAACTGGCACGGCCATCCCGAGCCCCCCATGACTCGCTTTCTTGGTGTAGTTGTGGATCTCCGTGTATCTAGTTCTCCGCCCACATGAAGGAGAAGAGTCACAAAAAGCTCATAAAATATGAGCTCTTTTACGAAGCCAAAAAAAAAAATATTTATATATTTTTTTAATCTATAATAATACCCTTAGTTTAGCCGAATACCTATACATAAAACTAGATAGTATATGGAAAGGAGGCCATTGTTTTCTTACCTAAGATACCTCATTCCAGCACCTCAAAGATGGACAGTATATGTGTGTGTTAAATAATACTATCTTGTAAATTAATTTATAATTCTTTAATAGCATTATTTTAATGTTACACAAATAAAGAATATTACATACTATTTCTTGAAAATGTTAATTTTTAAAAATTACATCAGTCATGTGGTGGCCATCTGCTTCAATGCAGGTTTCCAGTCTCTGTAGAAAATCATTCGAAACTCGGGTCGATATTTCGATCAATCAAATTCACCTCTTCTGTAATTGCATCCTTCAAGTTTATTAAATTACGGGGCTTGTGAGCATAAACACGTTCTTTTAAATACCCCCACAAGAAGTAATCACACTAGGACAAGTCCGGTGAGCTTGGCGGCCAAGGTACGTCACCAAAACGTGAAATCAGCTCACAGCTACCATCGATGTGCGAGCAGTGTGCGCTCTGGCACCATCTTGTTGCAAATAAACATTATTCATGATGAATCCTTGCTTCTGAAGGTCTGCTCTGAGAAATCAACGAAATTGAAATGGTATGTTTCAATAGCCTTGTGTGTGTGTGTGTGTGTGTGTGTGTGTGTGTGTGTGTGTGTGAGTGTGAGTGTGTGTATATATATATATATATAAAATCCTATAAACTGAGTTTCGGTAATATGCTTAACGTGTAATCGGCTCTCTCTCTAGCCCCCTTTTTCTTTCTCTTTTATTTTATATATTTTTTAAAAATAGATGTGGCTTACCTAAGGCCCCATAAATGAGGGATATTTACATTTCCCTCCAGAAATTAATTATTTACTGATAACTTACTTACGCATTTAGTTCTTTCGAAATGTAATTCAATTTATGTTTTATTCAAAAATTAAAAACGTTTTTCTTTCCTATGAAACAAATTATTCCTTGATATTTATTAACCTCTTTTATTATTCTTGCACCCACAAAATATTGACAACAATTGGGTGTTGGGGGTATAGATTGCAGATTCCTTATTCATTTTATTACATTATTATTATTTAGTTAAGATACTGCTACAATGGCGATTTATCTTTGAACACGAGAGAATATAATTTTACTAATGTTAAATAATTAATAAAAATATACAATATTAAATTTTACAAATGTACAATATGTGATACGAATACAGTGCACGACATAGAATATAAGCTGTTAGCATATTTACAACTTAAGAAAGAAAAAAAAAACAAAAACAAGTATAACGAAGTAAACTGGAAGGAGGCACATCGTATATTCCACAAATACAGTGCTTTTTGTATATAATTGTACATAATGATAAGTAATAGCTTTTTAGCAGATTCCCTTCAAGGGAAATCAGCTATTGAAGTTGTACTCATGACGTGATTTTCAAAAAAAATTCTTCAAATGCCCATTGATTCAACCTTTTAGATGACGACAATGAAGTCCGTTCAAAATAGTGTGTGTGTATATATATATGTATATATATATATATATGTGTGTGTGTGTGTGTGTGTGTGTGTGTGTGTGTACATGTGTGTGTGTGTGTGTGTGTGTGTGTGTGTGTGTGTGTGTGTGTGTGTGTGTGTGTGTGTGTGTGTGTGTGTGTGTGTGTGTGTGAATGTAATATAAATACTGAAATTTCACAGAAACCTTAAAAGGAGACAAAACTTAATGTTAATTCAGGTAGATCTGATTCATTTAATAACTAAGTATGTATAACATAAACCAGGAAAATCGGAGAAATCACAGCTTTCCCGGAAAGTAAATGTTTGCCACTAAATTCGAGACACTTGTTGAGGAAAAACACTGGTCTAAACTTCGTAGCGAACAACTTTGTTATGAATGACAAAATACCCAATGATAAATAACGTTTTCACTGCTTTTACAATATAATTTACGGTAATTTTCATTCAATTTTATTATTTGAAATTTAAAACAAGTTTCATATATAATAATTAGTATAACAATAGCTCAGGTTGAGGGTTCATCAAAATTAGAAGGGTATTCACTAAACCGTCGGTTAATGAGAGGGTGTATATTAAAATAGAGCTTGGCTTTAATGCTTATGCTTAGACTGTAGGCAAATTAACACTTAATGAAAGTAAGTTCATACAGTAAATTATGCTTTATTATAAACAAATTTCCACATTGCTAAGTCTATTCACTGTAAGTTTATTAATTAATTTTTCGTTTGAGTATTCATTTATATTGGCTAAGGAAAATGATTTGTTTTATGTAATTATTAATATTTTTATCAAAAATATAATTTTCATCGACATAAAAACTAATAACATGTAGTGAATAAAACCTAATTCGATGAGACTTAATGAGTCTTATGAATTTTGAATTATTATATAGATAGTTTGGGACTCTGTAGGGGAGTGCACGACCTTCCCCTCCCCACGAAATTGGAGCAGTAGTACCTAATAAAAAACAAATTCTGTTAAAGCGAGAAAACGCACTCCTCGTGCGTTCGTCTAAAAAAAATGTTAAAGATTTACCCTGAAGTCTTGAGGGGTTGCGAAGAGATCCTGTGGCTAAGATGGTAGCGTTCTTTTTTTGTATCCTCTAGATCTCGGGATCGAATCTCGCCTGGAGCAACTATTTTTTTTGTTATATTATTCGAATCTATGGCGTTAATTTAATATTAATAAATAAATAAAAAGCTTATTTAATTGTTAATACGTTCCATATATTTCATGAAAATTTGAAAGTTTTCTGCCAAAAATATAATATAAGAAAATATTTATTATTATACGAAAAATATATTTCTATTAATTGAATCCATAAGAATATAAAAGTTATCAATAATAACACGGATATTTGGATCATGTTTTTAAACGGTTTTATTTAGCTTCACTTGTTTAATTGTTATTATTTTATTTTAGAATTAATAAATATATTTAAATTTTCTAGCTCTAGGCATAAAAAAATATTCTTTAAGAGTTTAATACGTTAGGGCTATATTATCATTATGCATGGCCTTGAATCACTGATGTATATTTCTAACATGAAATTTAAAAATATTATATACCCTCTCCAAAACTGGTCGTATTTATTTGATTATTATTATTTTTATTATTTTGTTTTAGCATTGTTAATGCCTAGGAGGGCGAAACGTTATCTATTGAAAAAAGACAATAAATAAAGCTGAGTTGAGACTTTGGGATCCTTCTTTTTTCCCGAAATACTTTAATGGGTGTCCGTAAGGATTATATGCAAATACATTTTATTAGGATTATTTTTTTAAAGGTAAAGTTTGGTTAACCTTTTGTGGCTAATATTAATGTTTTGGTCTTACTGTGTAAAACAATCTATTGGAAAGTTGTTTTCTAGTTTAGTCCAATAACAACCCATGTACAACAATTCAGACGAATTATTTGTTTTCATAATAGGTTTTTTTTTTTTGGTTTTGTTCTGGAGGCTAACCACATTTAAGAAGCTCAATAATGGGGGACAATAACGTCCGGAAAACTTTTTTTTTTTCTATAAAAGGAAGATATTGGAAAAGTAAGATATTAGGGGAGAAGCGAAGTATAAGTCCCAAGTGACTGGTAGTGGTCGTTGGTAATTGAGACGGAGGGAGGAGGGTACGTGACACACAACTAATCCACAAACTCCTAGGATGGTGGCTTCCACTCTCTGGACGTGGCTCTTCTTATTGCTTTACTTCCGTCTCCTGTCCACCCCCGCTCTATGTGACCCTTTCGTTTCAGTTAAATTTGAGACGATTACTCTATAGTCGCAGCTTTTTTAACCTTTAACTACTACCATGGGTCAAAAACGACCTGAGCATAGAATAAAAAGTCCGCCACGCAGGGGCTGCGTAAACTAACCAGATTTCCCACGTGATGTTCTCCAATAGAAAAATTTCACGAGAGCCGAGCAGCTAAGGAAACGACCGAACTAGCTTTTGGCGGGAAAGCCACTTGTCCGTTAGCTTCCCAGATTTAATAAAAATGCATATATCTCGGTTAAAATGCAAGATAGAGAATAAATGTATATAACAATATTTATAGTAAATTTAATTTGCAATAAGATTAGTTCTATACAATTTTTTGAGCCGACGTATGGTGGCGGAGATATTTCGAATTTTCGAAAATCCCCCCTACTGGCCCGATTTCAGCCATTAACGAACTTGATCTGTATTTTTGCATAAAACGTTTAAATATCGAGTTTGGTAACGATCAAACAAAAATTGCGACCGCTAGAGCGTTATCAGACAAATATATATATATATATATATATATATATATATATATATATATATATATAACTTTGAACGGACCTCATTTTCGTCATCTCCTGGGTAGGATCGATGGACATTTGAAGGAAATTTTCAAAAATCGCGTCATGAGAACGACCTCAATAGCTGATTTCTCTTAAGGGAAATCTGCTAAAATTACACATCACTAGCTTAATATGCAAGTTAGAAAGAAATGTATCGAACTTAAGTGAAGAGCATCAAATGTTTAACTAGATTTGTTCTATAACATTTTTTATCTGACTCGTAATTACTCAGATTTTTCGACTATTCGAATCCCCCTCCCCTCTAAACCACCACTATTTCTGGTCCGGTTTCAGCCATTAAGTACTAATTGTTGAAACTTTTGGGGGATGCTAAATTCAAAAAAACTAAAAGAAATGCAAACAACCACTTAATATTTGATAAGAAAGGTATAGAACGTTAAATATGCAACAATATTCAATTCAACTCAAAATAAAGGAGCATTTTAAATTATCGATTTTCCCCCGATAAACTTTTCCACTCTTTTCAGTTTAATTTCTGCCATTAATGAAATTTATCTTCAGTTTTAGTTGAAATTCTTAAATATCGAGTTTGGTAACGATTAAAATAGACTAAAGCAGTGAAAGACAAGTATATTAATTTTGATCGGATCTCATTCACGAAATCTCTTAGGTACATTTGATGGACATTTGAAGAAATTTTTCCCCTATTAATATATATATATATATATATATATATATATATATATATATATATATATATATACACACACACACATACGCAAACATATGCGCGTGTGAGTGTATTAATTGACCCTATTTTAAATTTTAGCAAGGATTTTTTTAATGTTTTTATTTTTTAAAAAGGTCAAAATTAAGTTTCTACTTGAGAGGTAGTTCTTCCTTAAATATTAACTGGCCTATACCCCAGTAAATCAATGGTCAGCCAGAAAGTAGGGGAGCTTCCCACCCCCCTTCCCTTCAATGCGTCAATACTGCAGCTCACTCATCATTACCGGGATAGTGTTTTCGAGGGGGTTCCTAAATTCAGTCATACAATATAGTGGTCGAAGAGGACTAAGGAATTAGCTGTTAGTTATATGGTGTGTGGGAACTTTCAATCGTTGTCTGGTAACTTTGCATTACTTTCTTTTCCTTTTTGGCTTAGTTTGCTCAAGTAGGTGATTAGTATAGGTAATTAGTAGTTATATGGTGTGTTGGGAATTGAAGGGTTTTCTGGAAACTTCATATTACGTTGTTTTCCAGATTGAAAGAATTTGGTCCGGGGAGGAGTAAGTGATTAGTAGTTATTTTGTGTGTTGGAACTTTCAATCGTCTGATAACTTAACTTTGCGTTGTTTTCGGTTTTGCCATAGTTTGGTCGGGGAGGAGTAAGTAATTAGTAGTTATTTAGAGTTGGAACTTTCAATCGTCTGATAACTTAAATTTGCGTTGTTTTCGGTTTTGCCATAGTTTGGTCGGGGAGGAGCAAATAGTTAGTTGTTATTTGGTGTGTTGGAACTTTCTATCGTCTGATAACTTAACTTTGTGTTGTTTTCAGTTTTGCCATAGTTTGGTCGGGGAGGAGTAAATAGTTAGTTGTTATTTGGTGTGTTGGAACTTTCAATCGTCTGATAACTTAACTTTGCGTTGTTTTTGGTTTAGCCATAGTTTGGTCGGGGAGGAGTAAATAGTAAGTAGATATTTGGTGTGTTGGAACTTTCAATCGTCTGATAAACTTTGCGTTGTCTTCAGTTTTGCCATAGTTCGGTTGGGGAGGAGTAAATAGTTAGTTGCTATTTGGTGTGTTGGAACTTTCAATCGTCTGATAACTTAACTTTGCGTTGTTTTCGGTTTTGCCACAGTTTGGTCGGGGAAGAGTAAATAGTTAGTTGCTATTTGGTGTGTTGGAACTTTCAATCGTCTGATAACTTAAATTTGCGTTGTTTTTGGTTTAGCCATAGTTTGGTCGGGGAGGAGTAAATAGTTAGTTGCTATTTGGTGTGTTGGAACTTTCAATCGTCTGATAACTTAACTTTGCGTTGTTTTCGGTTTTGCCATAGTTTGGTTGGGGTGGAGTAAATAGTTAGTTGCAATTTGGTGTGTTGGAACTTTCAATCGTCTGATAACTTAACTTTGCGTTGTTTTCGGTTTTGCCACAGTTTGGTCGGGGAAGAGTAAATAGTTAGTTGCTATTTGGTGTGTTGGAACTTTCAATCGTTTTCTGGTAACTTTATGTTGTTTTCGATTTTTTCGAGGAGTAAGTTATTAGAAGTTATTTGGTGTGGTGTAACTTTCAATCGTTGTATAGAAGCTTTGCTTACCTTGTTTTCCTTTTTGCCATTATTTGGTCTGGGGAGGAGTAAGCTATTAGAAGTTATTTGGTGTGGTGTAACTTTCAATCGTTGTATAGAAGCTTTGCTTACCTTGTTTTCCTTTTTGCCATTATTTGGTTTGGGGAGGAGTAAGTTATTAGAAGTTATTTGGTGTGGTGTAACTTTCAATCGTTGTATAGAAGCTTTGCTTACCTTGTTTTCCTTTTTGCCATTATTTGGTCTAGGGAGGAGTAAGTTATTAGAAGTTATTTGGTGAGTTGGAACTTTCAATCGTTTTCTGGTAACTTTATGTTGTTTTCGGTTTTGCTAAAGTTCGGTCGGGGAGGAGTAAATAGTTAGTTGTTATTTGGTGTGTTGGAACTTTCAATCGTTGTCTAGAAGCTTGTCTTACCTTGTTTTCTTTTTTGCCATAACTTGGTCTGGGGAGGAGTAAGTTATTAGAAGTTATTTGGTGTGGTGGAACTTTCACTTGTTGTCAGGTAACTTGGCGTTGTTTTCGGTTTTTGACATAGTTTGGTCGGGGGAGGAACCTTTAATCATTTTCTTGGCCGTCCGCCATTTTTTTTATATTGTACCCATTTATCGGTGGTTTTACACACTTAACATACAGATGTGGAGTTTCCCCTTCTGGGCCATTTGATTTCCATAAACAGTAACTATATCATTTTTTTTTTTGCCTTGGTGATAACAAAGTAGGAAATTTTAATAGGTGTTTCCGGTTTCCTTGTCTTATTCAGTGCTGCCATATTTAGCCGTTTTCCATAGATCTAGTCAAAACCCTGGTTACCAAATATAATTTAACTAAACCACAATTCCTCAACCTCACATTGTTTGTTGATTGAAGACTTAGTTCTGGAGCTTTTACAATTGCTGATACCTCCACGATTTGTGACTAAATATTTTCATAAGAATGATGATATGAAAAAATTCGCATATTATATAATATGGTTTACCATACGATGGTAAAATGAGATATCTCTAATGAAATAATTTTTTTATTAATCACTTTGTAAAGTGAACATCTTAATTAAAACGACAATTTATAGTGAATCAGGATTGTTTTTAATAATTAAGACAGAATTATGTTATAGTCTTTTCTACTATACCCTTTTAAATCATGTTTATATTAACTTAGTGACTTTTATGTTTTTGGTTTTATTATTAAATGACTGCTTTTCCCCAAATTATTTTATTGTGTTCTGTGTTATAGTTCGCTTTTATATATATATATATATGATAATATTTTTCTCTATTGTGTTCGTTTTGTCAACAGACACTTGATAACACTTGATCTTTATTTATTTGTTTATTGTTATTAGGCACTAAACTCGCGAGTGTTAATTGTGTCTAGGTGGTCAAAAGTCCATTTTTGTTGTCCTTCCTTTACTGGACCTTGAATGTGGTCTTTGCATAAAAAAAAATAAAAAAAAAATTGTAGAGGGGGAAACCTTATTTGTTGGTCCTTAGTAAAAATTTATAGGTCACATGTCCCCTATTTAGACCAGTAATCTATACTCTAGCCAAGTGTCACAAGCTTCCCTTCAGAGCATGAGTTTTATGCAGGCCACTCAAGAATGGTGTCCTGCTGTTTAAAAAATTCTCCCTATAATATAGATGTTGCAATATTAGTTTCCTCGTCATAGAAATAAAGTGTTTTTATTTTTTGCTTGGAGGAAAAATACACTCGTAATTTTCTGAATTACTTAATAGCCTAGGAAGGGATCTTTTTTTTCCCCCGTCAGAAAAAGTTGTTCCGTAGAGTAATTCCAAGAATGGCAATCTTCGAGTCCATTCTGGCGGAAATGGGATACTATTTATGGCCATTGCGTTCCTAATTAGGAAAGGGAGCAGAATAATTCACTGTTCTAGTGGTTGTGTTGGGGGGGGGGGAGGAAGGGAGAGAGCTGGGGTTAATGTTGTGTTGGGATTGCGGGTCGGGGCTAAATAGAAACGGTGGCGGAGGAAGCCGTAAAATGAAAACTTTACTCATAATTGGTGGTGGTTTCGAGGAGTGGGGGGGGGAGAGGTCGGATAAAGGGGTGGGGGTGAAAACCCCCCCCCCTGGATTCGGCCCTGGTCCGGAGGCAACTTTGGTAATTACCAGCTTGAGAGGGAGCAACTAATCGATCGACTCCACCCTCAGCGATGTGTAGCTCTATCTTGGCCCACTGTCCCACTGGCCCGCTCTCGTCCGATCGACTTTTAAGGTCTTTTTCATTGGGCTCGTTTACAACCCATTATTTTCTCGTCCGGGCTCCGGAAAATATGATGTTCCTACGGATGTCCTTATTCATCCTTTCCACATCCCTCCTGGAGACTTTCTACACGGCATCCCCTTCAACCGCTTTCTTCCTATTTCGTTTAAGTCAAAAATCCGCCACGCATGGACCGTGGAAACGATTTCCCATTTGCGAGTATAACAAACTGTTGATACCATCTCAACATATGTTTTATATTCCTAAGTAAAAATCCGTTGAGCAGAAGTGAAGGTTTACTGAAGATTTCCGCCAATAGCAAATACGATACTCAGTCCTGACTGAAACGATTAAATATCGACCATGGCAGAGATCAATTTAACATTTTCGAGTAAAGAACGAAACATTTAAAATTATGACGACATAGCTTAACATATTTGCATGCACCACAAAATAGGTATTTTATTGACCTTATTTAAAGTAAGTGGGCTGGTTCAAGCCAGTCATCATCTGTATGAGCTGCTGAAAGCTGTGAAGCATAAATAAAACTGATTGAAAACGATCAAAATATAGTTGATGAAGAAGCAAATTTTCTACTCTGCGCATAGCAAAAAATGGGAAACTAATTATTGCTTAATTAATTAAATTAGACCCACTCTTATTTTAAATTATTTTTGTTTTTCGTTTATTATATTTGTCATGATGTGTATAATTATATTTTTAGGCTACATCATTTGGAGGTTGCCATCTACTCCAGTGGTCCGATTCGATTGGATATAGCTAATATTATCATAAATTTAATGTTGGACTTAAGTTAAAGTTATTGTTTAGATTAGGCTTGCAATAAAACAGAAAAACGGAATCAAAAATTACTTTTATTTGGCAGTTGTAAATGTTTCAAAGAATTCTTAGCTTCTTTATAATCTGATTGGTTTAAGCAGTGTACTTGTTACTGAAATTCGAAAAATATTATTTCCAATTAAATATGTATACAGATGATTTAGTTAAACATTTAAGTGTTGTATGTTTGATTTTTGAATGGTTATGACTTTTTCTAGGTCAGCGAAAAGCCAAAACGTTCGTTATTTGTGTTCTGTTTGAATTGATTTGTAAAAAAGTCCGTCACGCAGGGGCTGCGTAAACTAAGCAGATTTCCCACGTGAAGTTTTACAATAGAGAAATCTGCCTAATAACAACTGTAGTAGTAAGAAACCTCTAAACCTAAAATATTATTTAGGGCGTAATAACCCAGTAGTTTCTAGCTCCAAAAAACAGTTAACCTAACCTCAAAACCTATTCGTCCCTCAATAGTTATGGAAACGGCCGCCAGAGCCCTTGGCGGAAAGTCCGAAAAGCCTACTGGCGACAACACGCAGAATACAAATGCAACTATCTCGGTTAATATTCAAGATACAGAATAAATGTATAGAACAATATTTATAGTAAATTGAATTTGCAATAAGATTTATTCTATACAATTTTTCGATCCGACGCATAATAACGGAGATATTTTGAATTTTCAAAACCCCCCTCCCACTGGTCCGATTTCAGCCATTAACGAACTTGATCTTCCTTTTTATATAAAACGATTAAATTCCGAGTTTGGTAACGATCAAACAAAAATTGCGACCGCTAGAGCGTTAACAGACAAATATATATATATATATATATATATATATATATATATATATATATATATATATATATAATTTTGAACGGACCTCATTTTCGTCATCTCCTGGGTAGGATCGATGGACATTTGAAGAAATTTTTCGAAACTCGCATCATGAGTACGACCTCAATAGCTGATTTCCCTTAAGGGAAATCTGCTAAAATATAATCAATGTCGGTGCTTACAAACAGAGCTTAATAGTTAATTTGGGAATAATTGGTTATTGAAATATAAATACGGTTATTCCATAGTAGGAATGTGACCAAGTCTACAACATATGGGACGGACTTGTTTCCTATCGCTTATTGCAATAGTTTCAACAGGGTAATTTCTCTCTCTCTCTCTCTCTCTCTCTCTCTCTCTCTCTCTCTCTCTCTCTCTCTCTCTCTCTCTCTCTCTCTCTTTTGAAGAGAATTTTGAAAATTCGAATTATCTCCGTTACTATAAGTCGGATCGAAAAAGTGTATAGAATGAAAATTAAATACACTATAAATGATGTTATATTGTTGTTGTTGTTACATTTATTCTCTATCTTGAATATTAACCGAGATATTTACATTTTTCAGTTTTCAGCCTTCAGTAAACCCCCACTTCTACTAGTGTTACGTAAATAATTCTCTGTTATATAATAAAAGATATTAATTGAAGCCTAAATACCAAATATTGTTTTCATTAAACTTTTACTTTCTGAGATATATGCAAAAACGTTCTGTTGACCCCTCCCCCTCCTTCTTTTATTTTTGGATTACTAAAATTTGAGTAGATTGAGATAAAACTGATTCTGATTGATTACAAGTTACACCACTAGCTATAGTAAATTGTTTTCAATAAAATTAATATGATATATTCAAATATATTCCATTAATTCTTTATCTTTCCAGTTTATATATGCAGCAATAAGAGGTTGGCTTGCCTGTTTGTTTACAATTCAGCCTTGTATTGTACATTTACTGAGCATTCAAGGTAGTGTTACCTGTATGTATATTTATCTATTGTAAACCTTCACGTGGGAAATCTGCTTAGTTTACGCAGCCCCTGCGTGACGGACTTTTTATAGTAAATTTCAATCTATACTTACTTGAGGTACATATGTGAAATATTTTTTTCTAAATTTTTGTCATCTTTACAGACAGGTATAATGGATGGTTTGCTATATCTGATTATATCTGAGGAGAAAGTTAATTGGTAATCAATCTTATTTTTACTTCATTATACGTAGTACGTAGTAAAGTACAAGGAACGGTTATTCGAAGTGTGCCGAAAATTATCGGTTTTAGATTTAACTTAAATATACGTTTTGATCCTCCATGAATCAAATTTGAGACGTTTCGGCGTCATATCTGTTCATATCTCGTATAACTCAAAATGACTTGCTTTCGATTTTGAAATTTCATATTGGTTTAGGACTGTTTTAACATAGTTAATTATTTAAGTAATTTTAAACGAAGTACACATAACATTTTGCCTATTCAGTTTAATTTATTTCCATAGGTATACAATGAGTCATGTGATGGCGGAAAGAGTAGATATTTTACAATATGGAACTCTTTAAGCAAGAGAGGCGTTTTAAAGAAAACTTGTTTTCAAGTTTGTTTTAGCAGATTTCCTTCAGGGAAATTTGCTATTGAGGTTGTACTCATGACGGAATTTTCAACATTTTTCTTCAAATGTCCATCGATCCTACCTAGTAGATGACGAAAATGAGGTCCGTTCAAAACTGTATATATATATATATATATATATATCTGATATATATATATATATATATATATCTGTTACCGCTCTAGCGGTCGCAACTTTTATTTGATCGTTACCATACTTGTTATTTAGTCATTTTATGTAAAAAGAAAGATCAAGTTCGTTAACGGCTGAAATCGGACCAGTGGGAGGGGGGTTTAGAGGGGAGGATTTTCGAAAATTCGAAATATCTCCGTTACTATACGTCGGATCGAAAAATCGTATTGAACCAATCTTATTGAAAATTAAATTTACTATAAATATTGTTCTATACATTTATTCTCTCTCTTGAATATTAACCGAGATATTTGCATTTGTATTCTGTATGTGATCGGCAGGGGTCGGCTATGTTCGGGACGTTCCGCCGAGAGCTCTGGCGGCCGTTTCCATAACTACTCGTCCCTCTTGAATAGGCTTAGAGATACCTTACTACAACAGTTGTTATTGGGCAGATTTATCTACTGTATAACTTCACGTGGGAAATCTGCTTAGTTTACGCAGCCCCTGCGTGACGGACGTTTTTTTAACAGGCTTAAAAAGATGACAACCTGGATTTTATAACTCTTTATTTCCTTTTTTTTAAATTCGATTTTTCAGAGGTCTGGTTAATTGTCCATGTTAATTCATGTTTTGCTCGTCTGGTAGTTTAATATCACTGCCCCTCACTTTATCATTAGACGCTAGTAATTCTGTAGAATACATAATTGCCAAGTGAAAAGGATTTTGCGGTTGAATACACTTAAAAACGGACATTATTAGGATGGGCTTATTCTTGTCAAAGAAAATTATATTTATTCCATTATATGAACGGAAGAGAAAATCATTTCTCCATAGTCAGAATTTGTGTTACATTAATATCTTTGGTAATGAAGTATTCATAATAGATCACTTCGTGGAATAAAAGTTGGTCTTCCCTTTAGTACCTAATGCAATAAATTCTTTAACATTTTCAAACCGGTTTAATGTCTTGCATGAACTTGAGAACACCATGTCTGCGTGAGTAATTCTTTGGTACGTTTATTTTCTTTAAGAACAATCTGCTATTGAGGTTGTAGTCATAAGACGAAATTTTGATAGTTTCTCATTATCCAATGTCTTGACAAAAATTGTTCCGCTATATAGTTGCTGACGGTAAGACTTTTTGTCTGTTCGTTAAAGTATTAATATTATTGTTGATTAACGTATAACAATGGTACGTTTGTTCTATGACTAATTGGGACTGGTTATCTACAGTTTACCAACCTCCTTTAACCAAGGTGAGACTAAGGATTTTATTCAATGAGTTGGTTACTATATAAACTCCTGCTTCCCCAGGTGGGAATCGAACCCGCCACTCTAGGTTTACCGTGTAAGTTAAAGCCAATGATTTAACTCTTTAAACTGTTAAGAAACAGTTTGTTAAGAAACTCAAGATTTGTCTAAAAATAAATATTGCCTTTACTACTGACTGAAATTGAACCGGGTATTGCATGGAATTAGACAAGATATAATGCTTACAATTTTAATATCCAAGTTATTTTTAAGAATTGTCAATAAAGAGTACGATTCTTGTAAAGATTAGAAAAAAATGTTCCCACTATGGTTTCATAAAAGGGCTCCTCTAACCATTAGTTTCCATGAGGTATGAAACTACAAAAGAAGGAACAAGTAATAATCAAAGAAGCATGAAAAACAAATAATGGAAATGATAATTACATAATGACATTAATGTGTGTCTTGTTAATACATGCTCAAAGTCCTATATTTGAGGTTTTTCCTTTTAATTAAGCCCTTCACGTATTAATAATTGATCTTCATCTAACCAGATGCCATTTTTCTCTGAAGCATAAATTATTGATATGTTCTGAAAATCTCATCCAGCAGTTTCTAAAACTTTTATTTACAAACAGGTATTTGTTCGTATAATCAGGCTTTGTATGAGTTGCCGGACGCTAGAAGAAACGATTAATCTGAAACAGTAGAAAGGCCCTGTCCTCAATAAATATTTCTTACGCAAAGTTTTACTCTCCAAGCAAAATCTCATCATTAGAGCGTTCTCACGTTTCATGCAGTGCCGCCGTTGAACTCCAGGCATAGCTTATCAAAACTCAAGTGATTTTTCCTGATATTCTTGGCGCTAGAGGAACTGTTTGATCAGGATCAAAAAATAGGCCTTGTCCTCTACAAACATTGATTCCGCGAATTTATGATCCTGATTATTCCTATGCTTTTTCCTTCAATTTAGACTTTTCTTGCCCAAGCTTTAGGCCACGCAAATATACATATGCTTAAGGCAACATAAAGATACTTATGTATGACTGGCCTTTTGTTAAAACTCGTTTCCCAGCATCTTCAAATAAAAAAAAAGAAGAAAATCCTTGGGATTTTACGTTGGTCATGGATTATTTTTATGTTATTACTATATTATGGAATATTATTATACTAGTGTTTACGTCATATTGGGTCAAAATGAAAACTTAGTATACGACTAACAATACTATGCAACTAGGAATCTACTCGAAGTTTCAATAACTTTGGTCCTAAGCCAAATATAAATAACTATTTAACGTTAAGCATGAGAATTAGTACTATTTTTGTTTCACTTCTTTCCAGTCGTTTTAGCTGAGATAGATTAAGGAAAATCATTTATTAACTGCCTTAATGTGTGCTATTTTTCCTCAAGGTAGACTACGTACATACCGTCATTGTGTTCTTATCTCCCCAAAAGAGGTAGATTTTCAAAATATTCCTTTACTAACAATCTGATTAGATGGTCTTAAACATTGAAAGAGAAAACAGCTTGCTTCAGGTATTGAATTGTTTTATCTTATATCATCTTCAATTTATGTGGAGCTATGAAAAGTGGTTTACTTGAAAAACTGGTGAGCTTGGAAAAGGGGCATGGTTGTAAATCACATTCTTCTATGCACTATGTTTGTCTTATAATACCCGATCAATCATTAGTACAGGCCTTCTGTCAACACAGCTGACAAAAGCTCCATAGTAATAGTTCCTATGTTTATCCAACAACTGTAAAGAGTGATGCCCCAAAGGGGCCTACACACGCTCCGACACGACAGCAAGGACTCAATGGTTATCATGAAAACTGTCAGTCAATTGCGTCTTGCAAACCATTCAAACATCCAACTTTATCACTTTACCAGAAGGGTTGTAACCCATGCAGCTATGTTGTCTCGAGGTTTACCATTCTGGGAAGTGTTGTGTGTAGGAGAGGCTCCGTCTCTGACAGTAGGGACTAATCGGTTGTGTAACCTTCCTAGGATTTCCAAAGAATATATTAAAATGTCAGTAGACATTTTTTCTAAATGGCAATTTTTTCTAAATAGAAAACATTACTGCCTGGAATAAGGTTATTATACTTAAAAGATAGCTTGGAATTATTGAGGTCGTCGTCGTTAAGATTTAGTTTCTATCGATTTTATTTGCTTGTGGGTCTCATATGGGAACCTTTATAATGCAAAGTACAGACTTTTTTCTTTTTTACTTCTTATTTGGTCAATTGCCATGGTTTGTCTGAATATCTCTTGAAACCTTGCCGATTAGTGCTAAGCACTACCTTATTGTCTGTAGACCTTTGCCCGAGACACCTTATGGACACAAATGCCTTACAAAAATACTTCCTTCTTTTTACTATCAGCATTTAGCCAAACCATGTAAGAATAAGAACAACTATTAAAATATTCTTCATTTTTAGGTTTCCTATCTCTTCGACTTTGAATAGGTATATCTGTAATAGGTCCTTTTAAATAATCATTTTGCTTTTTCAAATACGAGTTTCATTAAACTCCTTAATAAGACCTCTTGAAACTCTTCATTGACAGTCTCTAAACATTTAAATCGTTTCACAAACAATCCTTGCCAATTTTATGGCTTGCCAACAAAAATGTTTCCATTGCGGCTTCCATTCTCCCAAAGTTCTTGTTTTGTTCATAGTAGCTTCAGATATAACTTCTTGGTCGTAAAGAACTATGTTTTATATAACTCTGATTCTTGTCTATTACATAACTACAGATTCAACACAGTTATAACATCTGTACAACTCGCCGAAGTAAACCATTCTCAGCCATTTTTAGTATTTATTTACTCATTCTCTGGGCAATCTTCTCTCTGACGCAGGTGACTAAAAACATTTTAGCAGATTTCCATTAAGGGAAATCAGTTATTGAGGTCGTACTCATGACGCGATTTTCGAAAATTTTCTTCAAATGTCCATCGATCCTACCCAGGAGACGACGAAAATGAGGTTCGTTCAAAATTATATATCTATATATATATATATATATATATATATATATATATATATATATATATATATATATATATATATGTCTGTTAACGCTCTAGCGGTCGCAATTTTTGTTTGATCGTTACCAAACTAGATATTTATACGTTTTATGCAAAAAGACAGATCAAGTTCGTTAATGGCTGAAATCGGAAAAGTGGGAGGGGGGTTTAGAGGGGGGATTTTCGAAATATCTACGTTACCATACGTCGGATCAAAACATTGTATATAACCAATCTTATTGTAAATTAAATTTACTATAAATATTGTTCTATACATTTCTTCTCTATCTTGAATATTAACCGAGATATTTGCATTTTTATTAAATTTGGGCTGTAATGGACGACTGAGTTCCCGCCAAAAACTAGTTCGGCCCATTGTAACCGTTCGGCTCTCGTATGGAGATTTCTCTATTGTATAACTTCACGTGGGAAATCTGCTTAGTTTACGCAGCCCCTGCGTGACGGACTTTTTATTTCTGCCTTATCTCTAGAGAGAAAGAAAGATGCAGACATATATCAAACTCAAATAGAAACTTTTCAAAATGTAATATTTGATTACATATAGTTGTTACTTTATTCCCTACTTGTAGTGACATTAC
>CM032228.1:63265000-63302500 GCA_019009955.1 Riptortus pedestris
CTTATTAAAAATACATGCCTATAAATGTTGTCGTATACATATTTTCTCTATCATGAATATTAACCGGAGATATTTGAATTTTTTTTGTTTTTAGCCTTGAGTAAACCCCACTCATACTCATGCCACGATACCAATAATCTGTTATATTGTGACTTAATTATTCTAAGTGTAATTACTTGAACTTATACTGTGTGACATACATGCAAATATGTTGTTTGATGGCGCCATCTTTTAAGATTTTACGCTCCTAATGTTTATTTGACCTATAAAAACCCAATATTTAACTGTTTAGTCAACACTAAAAGTCATATTTGTTATTGGATGAAATCGGACCTGGAATAATGGGGTTTTAGAGGGTGGGGTGTGGGTCGAAAATTCAAAAAATCTCCGTTATAATGAGTCGCTTCGTGAAATGCTTCGTAGAACCATTCTTTTCAGACTATTAATGTTCTATGATTTGCTTCGTAACTCAAGTATTAATTGAATTATTCTTACATTCTTGTTTTCAGTTTTCAGCACCTCCTTCAACTCTTGCTATCAGCTTATTTAAAGTAGTGTCTGCGTGAGGGTATTTTTTTCGTGGTAAGGATAACCTCATAGAAACGAAGTTTTTTTTTTCCTTTGTTTTGCTCTTTTTATTTAATAGCAGCAAAAAGAGGTCATCAGGTGATGGCATGAAATCATTTGGTTATTAACATGTTACCATAACATGGCCTTTTTGATTTATTAGTAGATGGCCGTTAGGGGAAGTCGGCTATTGAGGTTGTACTCATGATAGGATTTTTGAATTTTTTCTTCAAATGTCCATCGATCCTACCCTGGAGATAACGAAAATGAGGCACGTTCAAAATTTCATATATTTGTCTGTTAACGCCCTAGCAGTCGTAATTTTTATATGATCGTTCCCAAACTCAATATGTAAACAATTAGGTAAAAATGAAGATCGAGTGAAAACTGGGTGGGGGGCTCGAAATATCTCCGTTTTCATGCGTAGGATCGAAACATTGTATAAAATCAATCTTATTGCAAATGTAATGTTCTATAAATGCTGTTATATATGTTTTTTAAAATTAGCAGATTTCCCTTAAGGGAAATCAGCTATTGAGGTTGTACTCATGGCGGAGTTTTCGAAATTTTTCTTCAAATGTCCATCGATCCTACCTAGTAGATGACGAAAATGAGGTCCGTTGAAAACTATATATATATGTCTATATATATATATATATATATATATATATATAGATATATTTATATTTATAGATATTTATATATATCTATATATTTGACTCCTACCGCTCTAGCGGTCGCAATTTTCGTTTGATCGTTACCAAACTCGATATTTAGTCGTTTTATGTAAAAAGAAAGATTAAGTTCGTTAACGGCTTAAATCGGACCAGTGGGAGGGAGGGTTTAGAGGGGAGGATTTTCGAAAATTCGAAATATCTCCGTTACTATACGTCGGATCAAAAAATTGTACAAAATCAATCTTATTGCAAATTAAATTTACTATAAATATTGTTATATACATTTATTCCCTATCATGAATATTAACCGAGATATTTGCATTTTTATTAAATTTGGGCCGATAACGGATTTTTGAATTTCCCGCCAAAAGCTAGTTGGCCCTTTGCTGTATCTGTTCGGCTCTCGTATGGAGATTTCTCTATTGTATAACTTCACGTGGGAAATCTGCTTAGTTTACGCAGCCCCTGCGTGACGGACTTTCTTGATTATGATCCAAGATATTTGCATTTTTTAGTTTAATGCTTTATCGTTTGATTGAGTTTTAAGAAGGAATTATTTAAATGGAGAGAGAAAAATACGTCCAATTTGAACGCTTTCGCTTAGCGCTGAAATAAAAATTTGTGACGAATTGGACGTCTTTTTCTCTCTCCAAGTAAATATTCTTCACTTCCAACAAAGACTGCTGTGGAATTATTTAAATCTTCTGACGCCCGGCTGCCTTGTCTTGTGTGGTTGAAGTATCTTCACACCTCACGGAAATGTTTGATGGCTTTTTGGAAATTATATGCTGCCCGATGTACGTGGCCAAAGAGCCGTCGAAAATTCGCCTAAGGAGTGAAGATGCGTCAACTGCTGGAGGAAGATGATTCAGACCTTTCACATCAATAGGGTTTAAAGTAAAGGAAGAAAGTTATTTCTTTGTTTTAATAATAATTTTAATTATATCTACCTTATTTGTGAATATTTTCAATAATATAATTGATTATTTAATGTACAATTTTATGTTTGAAAAATTGAGACCCATTAAATACTATTTTATGATGTATGCACGTACATTAACCTTCCGTCGGGCTCGTGATCTCCCAGATACACAGTTTCTATAGAAATATTTGCCACTCCTCCTAGCAGAGAGTGGTGGTGTAGTGCTTCGAGTTATGTTTTTTATACGTCTCCCCGTCAAGGTCAGTCGCGTCACTTTGTTCGATGGTGTCGTGTGTTTCACCTGTCATTCAGTTGTATCTCCTAGATACCACGCGCCCGATCTCGTTAGTTTTTTTTGAAATCTGTATTTCATAAATATATAGATCAATTAAGTTTCTCTTTATTAAAAGGAATCATATAAACCTATTTTTCTATTATTTTGCTCATAAATGAGCTTTCAAAAGAACTTGTACAAGAAAATATTGTACGATGCAGTGACTACTGTAGACGTTTACCACCCGAACTAAGGACGAAACTTGAAGAGTACAGAGACTCATTGGACCATGGACATTGAACTCAAGTACAAAACAGCATAAAAAAAGTCATTCCGCTACAATGAACAAAAGAAAATGATGTGAACCATGCGAAACTAAAAAGAAATGTAGGTTTACTAATTACTCTTGTGAGATTTGCATAACCAAAATTTGTTTACAACATAGTTCCATGCTTTGACCTAATTGTAATGCAGCTCTGCAAAAGAAATAATAATTAAACTGCTATTTTTAAAAGGATTGGTGCATTAAAATTTAGATAATTTTTAATAAGTATTATCTAAAAGTGATTTCGTGCTACTTATTTTTGAATGAAGTTATATTTAGATAATTTGTTTATATTGTTCACAAACTGAAATGAATTATGTATGATTAAGACATGTGCATTTAAGCAATTTCGTTTGATATTTGTATTTTTTAATTATATTTTAAAAATCATCTTTCACGGTTTCAATAATAATGAATCTATAACCAACTTGATTATTTTATCAGCCAAGTTTTTTTTTATTATAATACTTATCAATTTTGAAAATTATTTACTTCTTTCAAACAAATACTTCCTCTGTTATGGTTTCTAATCACACAGTGCACATTTTAGTGCAAAATATATATTAAAAAATTGTATTTCCGTAAAAACAGTTGAGGTTGTATCTCTGAGATACACGCGCTCGAAGACGGAAGATTCTTGACGCGCCCGACCGAGGGTTAAAATAAATAAAAACGCAATAACATTTCCCTTGTAAATTTTTATTTCTTCCAAGTTGATGGAATCCGTGTTCGCTCAGATTGTATAGAAAGGATGTCATAGATTATCGTAAATATACAAATAGGATGACTTGATTTCTTCTGCCATAAAATATTCTTGGAAAGAGGTACCGATTGTATGAGACTCTCCTTTTTCCATCTCCTTGGCCACTATTAGCAGATTTGAAATTTGGAATAGAGGATCTTAATGGCTAAGAAGGTAATCTGGCCTTTCTCATCCAGGAATTCCATGCTATAATCCCGCCGACAGACTTTTTTGTACTCCCCTCTCACCCACTTATCCCTGACTAGGAGCTTACTCCCTTCTAAATCTTCATCCCCGTCATATTTCTCCTTTAGCCCGCACTACAGGGGCTTTTATACTTACATTTTTTTTTTTTTATCCAATATTTGCTTAAAGTTATAAATCCAAAGGAAAACTAAGTTTTGGTAAAAGGCAATGGAAAGTAATAAGTTAAATTATATGAAAATTAGAAATAAAGTCTGCACATTACTCCTGAAAAAAAATAAAAGGAATGAGAGCTCGTTTTTATTTTACTTCCATTAAGAAGAGTACCTCATATTTTCTGCCATTTGTACAGGTATAACTCTATGGCTTTAACCATAAATGTTGAAATTATCGAATAATTTTCCAGGAACGTAATTTAGGACTTCGACGATTTAAAATCAGAAAAGTTCTTTTTTTACTTTTATAACCACAAACATTTTTTTTTAAATTCTGGAAACAAAAACATTTTCAGCTTTCATATTTTAACAAAATTATCCGTTTTCAAACTTCCATGAACCCATTTTGGCTAGTTTTGGCTTGGATGTAATTACGTATCTCGCATAACTCACAAAATACTTGACTTTGAATGTTAAAAATTCACATTTAAGGCTGATAAACCGTCTGGTTGTGCACCTCCCTTTTTGATCAGAATCGACTAAGAGAGGAGTGGTCTTTGCATAACTTCTAAGATTGGAACAGACATTCACCGAATTCAGCCAATAGTTTACAAACATCGTTATGGTTGTTTCAAGAATTATTAAAAAAATAATAACAATAAACACACATGCAACCACATTTTGGATCAGATGACAAGATGATTGTCTTGGCAGAAAAAAACAAAACTATCAACTTTGAAGGCACAACAATTTGATGAGTTTAAGGGAAATCAGTTATTGAGGTTGTATTCATGACGCGATTCTTGAAAAATTTACTTATTTTTTGAAAAAGAGAGCCTCATTTGTGGGAGCGATACAAGAACCTGTTAGATTTTGCCTTCAAAAGTGTTAAAATCAGAATTTAATGCAAATACGATTTATTTCTTCTATATCTCAATATACCCTGGTGAAAAAACAGCAGTAAACAACAATTAGATATTTCGATATGGAATTTGTTTTGCAAAGCTTAACCCCCCCCCTTTATTTATAAAAATGGCTCTCTCAATAAATCAAAAAGAAAGAGATTTTATATTATCTAATAAAAAATGAATAGAAACAGTATTTATAACTCGTTTTTGAAACTCAGTGGAATAAACCATTTGGAATTAACGCTTTATCCATTTATAAATAAAGTAAACAAGTCTATTATGCAAGTTAAATTCACTGACTACGCTCTTAGTGGCATATGGAATGACACAGATTTCAACCCATTCATTATTTTTACTATTTCTTCTTCAGTGAGGAGTTGGGCATAAGATATTTAGAGATATAATAGTTTGTCAAAATCCTGTGAGTAAGTGGAGGGGAGGGGTCTTCAAGTTAAAGACCAAACAAGACAATGAATTCTCTATTACAATAAATGGAATAGAGAAAATAAGAGTGGGAATGGGGATCAGTTTAATGAAAACTAATAATTCCAAAATAAAAATTTGCTCCTTAAGAAAACATCTAACTGTTGCATAATTGAAAACTCTTGGGACACATTTATTTATTCTAAATTTACCTCTTTGGTCTTATTCATCGACTACGTTCAACCCCATCCAGTTTGACATGGGCGTGGCAGCTTTATATAGAGTGAACCCTCGCGAGTCTATCTGTATTTATAAATATATATGTTGCTAATCAACCGCTGTCTGGCCGTCGTATTTCGAGGAAGGACCAGAAACAAGGTACACTGAATACTGGCACTTCGGTATGGAATTGATCCTCTAAACTTGGTAACCAATTTAGCTATCTGTGCTAAAATTCTGAATCTAAACCATGCTTACAAAATATGCTTCTTAAGTATTTTTGCCATATTTTCTGATATGCATTTAAAAAAGTCCGTCACACAGGGGCTACGTAAACTAAGCTAGAGCGTTAACAGACAAAAATATATATATATATATATACATATATATATATCATTGTGAGTACCTCGGCTATCTGCTCCAGAGGTTGGAATTTTCGTTGTTTTGCAAATTTTCGATGGAAATGCGTCCATCTTCGTCAGGCAAATAATTTAAATTAATTTGAATAGCTACTTTAATCATATGGTTTGGATTTTATTTAATATGGTTTTCCATGTCTCAGAGAGAGTGACACCGTCCACGCCGTTTATCGTATTCGTTCTCGTGTTAATTTCTATTGCCTCTAGGACCAATCTTTTGCCGAGATGATCCTCTCTGTGTAAAACTTTGGTCTCATCGAATTTAATTTGGTGAGAACAAATACTGGCGTGTCTGGCTATGGCGGATGTCTTTGTTCTCTGGTGTTTCAGATCAGCCATGTGTTGGCTGACTCTTGTCTCAGTCTTTTTTCCAGTCTGTCCCACGTAAGGAAGTGTTATATTTCTCAATGGTGTTACTTGAGTATTTCCAATATATTCTTGAACCTTGTTGGTATCAAGTTTCCTCATAATTTTTCTAAATACTCTTGTAACTTCCATTTTTTTGTAGCCATTGTAGTGGAGTTCTTCTTTTAGTTGTTTTATCTCATTTTTTAAATGAGTTTCATTGCTGCACAACGATATAGGCCTGTATACTAATGTATAAATGATACCATGTTTTTGGGCTGGGTAGTGGTAGGATGAGACATTCAGATATCTACCTGTAGCTGTAGGTTTTCTGTATACTGTATGGCTGATGTACGTATACTGTATGTTGCCCTCTTTCATTATTAAAAGGTCAAGAAACGGCAATTTCCGTTCATTTTCTAATTCTATCGGGAATTTGATCTGTGGGTGAATTTGATTGCGGTAAAGTTTACGTGGGACAGACTGGAAAAAAGACTGCGACAAGAGTCAGCCAACACATGGCTGATCTGAAACACCAGAGAACAAAGACATCCGCCATAGCCAGACACGCCAGTATTTGTTCTCACCAAATTAAATTCGATGAGACCAAAGTTTTACACAGAGAGGATCATCTCGGCCAAAGATTGGTACTAGAGGCAATAGAAATTAAGACGAGAACGAATACGATAAACGGCGTGGACGGTGTCACTCTCTCTGAGACATGGAAAACCATATTAAATAAAATCCAAACCATATGATTAAAGTAGCTATTCAAATTAATTTAAATTATTTGCCTGACGAAGATGACGCATTTCCATCGAAAATTTGCAAAACAACGAAAATTCCAACCTCTGGAGCAGACAGCCGAGGTACTCACAATGATAATACTCCCCAGCGATGCAGCCTCAAAAATAGAATATATATATATAATTTTGAACGGACCTCATTTTCGTCATCTGGATGGATGGACATTTGAAGAACTTTTTCGAAAATCGCGTCATCAGTACGACCTCAATAGCTGATTTCCCTAAAGGGAAATCTGCTAAAATGGCTTTACTGCCGTTAGCCAGTCCTCTTGTTCACTAGAAATCTTCTTTTTCCTTTTTTTTATTATAATTTGTTTTAATAAGTTGTTTATTTACTTTCCTTTCCTCAGCCGTTTATCTACAGACCGGCATCAGGTGTATTGTTCCTTTTGGCAGGTACTGTGGCTCTCATATTCTTTCAGCACTAGTGACTAATTGTACCTTTTTAGCAGATTTCCCTTTTTGTGCTTGATGGTGATGTGAAGCCGCGTGTTGACATCTATTGGAATGTTTCGGTCATCTCTAAACAGTATGACCAAGCTGCCAATCCAGTTTTCTGTATACCAGAACTTCTGTCAACGTACTTGCGTTAAGTGTCTAACATATGATTTTTCTGAGTTATAATAAACTGCTGAATATTTTAATAATAGACCGAGTTCATCTGTTGTTTAACCGAGCCTAATAACTGAGAAAAAAATAAATTGGGAAAACAATTTCCATATCCTGACTTCGATAGCAATAAGATTTGTAAAATAAAAAAAACGACTCAAAAAGGGTTATGGAAATTACAAATATTAACCAATAAATCAGTTGATAAGCATTATATTTGGAACTTAGGTTTTTAATTATTTGTAACAATGATTGCATTAATGAGTGTCCTTGTATCAATTAGTATAAACAATGACACGTCATGTGATTATAATCACATCAAGTGTCATTGCTTACACTATGAGATATTACCAATACATTATGCAATAATTATTACATAATGTATTTGTCGAGTTCTTCTATGGGCTAGATGGTTGTCATTCGCTTTTGCTGTTGGGTGAATTTTATCTGACTCAGTCCTTCGAAAAAGTGAAAGTGAAAAAGTGTGTAGCAAAAGTCGTTTAAGAAAATCATAAGTAGTGGTGAAAATCATGTTCCTTTGACTGCGCCTGGTTAGAAAGGGAGACCGAGCTTAAGGCATTGGGCGACCTATTCTCACACAGGGAGTGCGCAAACTAAGCAGGTTTCCCACTTCCTATTATAATACAGACGAATATTTTAATCTCTACTTACCCTTTAGTAATTGTCACGTGCTAACAAAACAAAACGGGATAAGTGTGGGTAGCTAAATGAAATAATAAATTATCAATCTTGATGATATGAATAGGCTTTCCTCCTAGTTCAGGTTTATCATAAGTTTATTATTCAGTTATTGTTTTAGTGTATTGCACTTTCAGAGAACCAGCACCATGTTCAGTTCCTGATGATATAAATGTCAGTACATAAAAATATTTCAATTAATCAACAAACAAAAAATAACAAATCATTAGAATACGATATTAAATCAAGATTGAAATAAAATGTGAAATTCACTTTAAAACTAAAAAGAGAGTATATATCATAGATAAAATAAAATAGGGGCTGCGTAAACTAAGTAGATTCCCCACGTGAGCATCGGATTTTGGATTTATCTCAAAAAGAAAAAAAATCAAGGAAATTGGTATTTATACTTCATATAATGTGCTTCATAATATAACAGCTTATTGTTAATATGACATGAGGTCGAGGGGGGGGGGTACCAAAGGCCGAAAACTATAAAATGAAATGATCTCGGTGTTAATAATCACGGTAGTGAAATATTAACACCGAGATATCAACATATATAGAATTATTAACATAGAGATATATATGTTAACATAGAGATATAGAATTATTAACATAGAGATATCAACATATATAGAATTATTAACACCGACATATCAACATTTATAGAACATTACAGTTGCAATAAGATTAATTTAATAAATTTTTTCTATCCGACGCATAATAACGAAGATGTTAAGAATTTTCAAAATTCTTCCCCACTAAACACCCTCCCCTCCCCTCCAACTGCTTGGATTTCAGCCATTAACGGACTTGATCTTTCTTTTTACATAAAACGATTAAACCAGTATTGCGACCGCTTGAACGTCTATATATATATATATATATATATATATATATATATATATATAATTTTATACGGACCTCATTTTCGTCATCTACTTGGTAGGATCGATGCAAATTTGATGACATTTTTCGAATATCGCGTCATGATTAAAACCTTATTAGCTGATGTCTGCTAAAATGGGAAAACCGTTATTATTTAAAAACACACAAGCATGGTAGAAAATAGTAGAAATACATACTAAAACCTAAAACAGGCAACTAGAACAAGGAAAAACCTTATAACAGAAACGATGGAACCCAGGCATATCAGAGAAAGTGTGCAGGGAAGAATAAAAAAAATAACAAGGAAAAAGAAAGAATCGATAGAGAGGAAAAGAGAATATTATTATTATTATTTATTAACGTCCACTTTTTGCAACTCAGGCTAATTGGGACGGGTTATCTACAGGTTACCACCCTTTTCTAGCCAGGGTGGAATAAAAGAGAATAAATATCCGAGTTTCCTCTGAATCGATTGGTTGTTTTGTCTTGTTGTTTAATTCAAGCATTGTTATGTGCTTGATATTCATGATAAACCCCATGAATATCAAGCACATAACATTACTTTTTAAATGAGATTTTATATAATCGTTTGTTCTATAACAATTGAAATATTCATGAACTCTTCCATTATCGAAATTGACTTTTTCTTTATTCTTACAATAATCGCATTTCAAGACTGGAGCGATTGAGCGACATGCCAGTTAAATTTTAGCAGATTTTCCTTAAGGGAAATCAGCTATTGAGGTTGTTCTCAAGATACGATTTTCGAAATTTTTCTTCAAATGTCCATCGATTCTACCCAGGAGATGACGAAAATGAGGTCCGTTCAAAACTATATATATATATATATATATATATATATATATATATATATATATATATATATATATATATATATATTTGTCTGTTACCGCTCTAGCGGTCGCAATTTTTGTTTGATCGTTACCAAATTTCATATTTAATCGTTTTATGTAAAAAAAAAAGATCAAGTTCGTTAATGGCTGAAATCGGACCAGTGGGAGGGGGGTTTAGAGGAGGGGGATTTTTGAAAATTCGAAATATCTCTGTAATTATGCGTGGGATCGAAACATTGTATAAAATCAATCTAATTAAAAATTAAATTTACAATAAATATTGTTCTATACATTTATTCTTTATCTTGAATATTAACCGAGATATTTACATTTGTATTGTGTGTGTGGTGGGCAGGAGTCGACTATGTTCGGGACTTTCCGCCGAGAGCTAGTGCGGCCGTTTCCGTAACTATTCGTCCCTCGTGAATAGGTTTAGAGATTCCTTACTACTGCCGTTAATAGTAGGCAGATTACTCCATTGTAAAACTTCGCGTGGGAAATCTGGTAATCGCAAGTAACTGGGAATCGTAAGTAACTGTGAGTCAGTCTTGAATTGCCAATTCTTAACCTCGTTAAAACTACTTCTTCTCTTCTAAATAGCCATTTGGAGGAAGGCCATTCACGAAGTATATGTTTCAGTTCTCTCAGTTTATAATGATAAGAATAAAACAATAATGATCACTAGGATATTTCTCTCTCAGAATAATGTTTTTAGAAGAAAAGTGAATACTATCAAAAATATTGAAGAACTAAATAAAATTACGATACATTTATTATAACAATTTTTCAAAAAATAATTTTTAGTAAATATTATTATGTTTCAAGTAGTGTAATACGCGGTCTATATGCTGGCTACGGTCATGTAGTAATTCAAAATGTATGGTAGGTTTATGTGAGTCCTTAGATATGTTAGCCAGTTAGTATATGTTTTGTAGTAAGTCTACAGTCTGCCACTGTTACAGTGTTTGCAGTAGGGTTCGTCTTCTCCTGTAAGTGTGAGTCAGCCGTGAATGGAAAACTCTTAATCTCGTTAAAACTATTTATTCTCTTCTAAATGGCCTTTTTGAGGAAGGCCATTCACCAAGTATGTGTTTCAGTTCACGAAGTTTGTCCGTGAGTTGTGGCAAACCAAGATTGCAGCCATGAATTGAGTATCACATGTTTTTCTTGGGCTTGAATATCTTGGTCTTTACAGAATGTGTTGTCGTGCGTTCTTTTTCGAGTTCGTCTACTTGTGTGCTTTGTCTAATGTTTGTGTGTCTGGGTAACCAGTACAAAGTTATTTTTATGTTTAATGTCTGGATTTTGTGTAATATATAAAAATGACTTTTTTAAATTTATTTAATAGATATCGAATCATTTAGCAACTTTGCACTAATAAATTGAGTTTAACGATTCCAAAACACTACTAAATAAATTTAAATTGACTTTTTAAATTTATTTAATAGATATCGAATCATTTTGTAACTTTGCACTAATAAATTGAGTTCAACGCTTCCATAACACTACTAAATAAATCTAAATTGACTTTTTTAATTTATTTAATAGATATCGAATCATTTAGTAACTTTGCACTAATAAATTGAGTTCAACGCTTCCAAAACACTACTAAATAAATCTAAATTGACTTTTTTAATTTATTTAATAGATATCGAATCATTTAGTAACTTTGAACTAATAAATTGAGTTCAACGCTTCCATAACACTACTAAATAAATCTAAATTGACTTTTTTAATTTATTTAATAGATATCGAATCATTTAGTAACTTTGTTAAGGTATTTGTTATTATTACTTGTTGTTAAGGTATTTGTTATTGTTACTTGTTGTTAAGGTATTTGTTATTATTACTTGTTGTTAAGGTATTTGTTATTATTACTTGTTGTTAAGGTATTTGTTATTATTACTTGTTGTTAAGGTATTTGTTATTATTACTTGTTGTTAAGGTATTTACTATAGTTACTTGTTGTTAAGGTATTTGTTATTATTACTTGTTGTTAAGGTATTTGTTATTATTACTTGTTGTTAAGGTATTTGTTATTATTACTTGTTGTTAAGGTATTTGTTATTATTACTTGTTGTTAAGGTATTTGTTATTATTACTTTTGTTATTATTACTTGTTGTTAAGGTATTTGTTATTATTACTTGTTGTTAAGGTATTTGTTATTATTACTTGTTGTTAAGGTATTTGTTATTATTACTTGTTGTTAAGGTATTTGTTATTATTACTTGTTGTTAAGGTATTTGTTATTATTACTTGTTGTTAAGGTATTTGTTATTATTACTTGTTGTTAAGGTATTTGTTATTATTACTTGTTGTTAAGGTATTTGTTATTATTACTTGTTGTTAAGGTATTTGTTATTATTACTTGTTGTTAAGGTATTTGTTATTATTACTTGTTGTTAAGGTATTTGTTATTATTACTTGTTGTTAAGGTATTTGTTATTATTACTCGTTGTTAAGGTATTTGTTATTATTACTTGTTGTTAAGGTATTTGTTATTATTACTTGTTGTTAAGGTATTTGTTATTATTACTTGTTGTTAAGGTATTTACTATAGTTACTTGTTGTTAAGGTATTTTTTGTTATTGTTACCTACTGTTACTTTTAAAAGGGCAAATCACCTTCGATGTGGTGTCCATGAATAAATAATTAATTAGTCGTCAATCGTTAAATTTCTTATTTATTTATTACAGAATGAAAAGCTCATACGATAAAGCCAAAACAGTGGTAGAGTTATGGTACTTTACGGAGTCCCATAATTGATAAGAATTATAATAGTTTCGCCATAGATTCATTATAAAACACTTGTATTTTAATTAGTAATTAGGTTATACCAACAGACTTTCATATATTCTCCTACATTCTACTTTTATAAGAAATGTTTAAATATAGAGTTTAATAGTATTAAAATAAAATTGGTGGAATAATGATATATAATGACCATAGAGGTAGTGTGATTCACTAATAGGGAACCTTAATACTAAATTCAGAATAACGAAAAAAATTTGTTAAGAGGGAAAATAGTTCGTTTTTACCAAAATTTCCCATTGAGTTCTATGTATAAAGAAAGATCATGCTCGTTAATGGCTGAAATCGGACTGGGGGGGGGGGGTTAGAGGGGAGGAATTAAAAAAGTTCTTAATATCTCCGTTATTATGCGTCGGACCGAAAACGTTTATAAACTTATTGCAAATGAAATGTTCTATAAATGTCGTTATGTACATGTTTTTATTATATTTGTATTTAATATATTTGCGTTTTTTAGTTTTCTGCCTTCAGTAAACCCCCACTCCTGTTCATGCCATATCAAAAATAAGCTGTTATATTATGAAGTACTTTATTTGAAGCCTAAATAACTAATATTGTTCCTACTGAACTTTTACGTCACGACATAAATGCAAATACGTGACGAAATTGAGAAATCTACTTGGTTACCCCAGCCCTTGCGTTACGGACTTTTTGTTTTTCTTCCATATTTTAGTGTTTAGATTATTTCTGTTTTGTTTCAGGTGAATTGATGTGCTCATGATTTGGATTTGAGCTCCCCCAGGTCAACTACATTTCTTCCTCTGCCTGGTAAGTTACATTCGAATACATTATATTTTATGTAATCTGAAAAAGGGATTCATAATTTTTACAGATAGCGTTGTATATGTTTTAAAAGCTACAAACTTAATAGCTTTTAATGTATACATTCATTTGTACAGATCACTTCTATATAAGCTGTAGAATAAGTCGGTAGAAGTGGAGTTTAGAATAACACTTACTACTAGAAATAGAAATTAATGTTGTTTGACTATTGAGGTTGTACTCATGACGCGATTTTCGAGACACTTCTTCAAATGTCCATCGCTCTTGCCTAGACGTTAACAAAAATGAGGTCCGTTCAAAATTATATATACATATATATATATATATATATATATATATATATATATAGATATATATATATAAGGCTAAGGTACCCGGCGATGCCCGGGAAATTATTGTTGACTGACTAATGATAGTATTTTGATAGTAAGACTTCAATGTGTACAATTACACTTCCCTCCACGACGTAATGATTTTCCGAAATAGCCAACCCTGAAGGGTAACTTTTGGGGATTAATAAAATAGAAATTTTAGTTTTGAAGGATAAATGAAACTGTGTTCAAAATTTATCCTTCTACACTTTATGACTCATCATTTTTCAATAATTCAAACCATAATCATGGGTAGCATTTATTACATAAATATCATCTATAATGAACATATTTTCTTTCAAAAGCCAACCCGAGCCCAAATAGTTTAGGCAAAGTTTTGCACGTAAGATTATATTTGTAATAGTGAATCTTACTGGAAATCACATGCCAGACGGGAAATAAGTAAACTCTATTAACTGGGAAGGCTCCCATCATCTTCAGCTCCCGCATTTCAGCCTCTCTTATAATCCCCACTCCCGTTTGGACCTAAAATTTTTAATATAGCTTATAATCATGGAAGAAATAATGCTAATTGACATACCGAGCTTTGCTAAGTTCGGTTCAATCGTTAGTGCCCAACCAAATTGTTGGCTCCCGTTTTAGATTTTAGTGTATATCACGTTTATACTTTGATAAACGACAAAAGTGAATATAACAAAAGTTACTCTAAATAACAAAATAAAAACTTTTGTTATGTGCATATTTGCCGAAAAACCAATAGGAAACGAAATATCGCTATTTTTAATTTCAGGTCTTCCTTATAACCCCCACTCCTGCCCGTCCCTAGAAATGTTGGTATGGCTTGTTATAATGAAGCCGTTAGTGCTAATTCACATACCGCTATAATTTTTAGCGTATAATTCATTTATACTTAAGTATACGACGAAAGTGTATATGACAAAAGTTACTCTAAATAATAACATAAATAACTTTTGTTAGTGCATATTTGCCGAAAAACCAATAGGAAACGAAATATCGCTATTTTTAATTTCAGACCTCCCTTATAACCCCCACTCCTGTTCGTCTCAGATGATATTAATATAGCCTAAAGTCTAAGTTGGGCTAGTAGTAATATACATACCAAGTTTCATAAAATTCGGATCAGCTGTTTATGCGTGAAAAGGTAACAAACAAACAAACAAACAAACATACACGAAAGAAACAAATTGCAGTTATGGTGTCTATGACGTGTGAAACGAAAAGTTATCGTGAAAATTCGCGGAAAAAATCAATGTACAGACAGAGGTTACAATTTTATATATATATATATAATTTTTTGAATGGACATCATTTCCGTCATCTACTAGGTTGGATCGCTAAACATTTGAAGAAATTTTTCTTAAATCGTGTCATGAATACAACCTCAATAGCTGATTTCCTTTAAGGGAAATCTGCAGAAAGGAAAACCCCATATGATTATAAAACCATTATTGTCTCTCTAATAATTTCGCGTCCACTGATTCTCTTACTGGCCCGGATAGCTGAAGCTCCTATGTAAAGATGTACTCCATAGATTAGTTACGTCTCAATATTATGTTATCTCCTGATTAGGCATCATGCGGATGTGAAACAAGTGGAGAAATATAAATGGCTTTAACAATCATTTGACGTTTTTTTATTTATTTATTGACTTTCCGCTATCAAGTGGCTAATTGAAGTTGAATAGGTCATATTTTTACAAGAATCTATTGTCTGAGTTCATGGTCAGTTTATTGCTTAGCTTTCTAAAGAATATTTATTTGTAATGGCAATTCAATTTAATAAAATTTCATAACGGATTTTACTAAAAACATATTATAGTTTTTTTGAAAATTCCATAAACATTTATTTTACTTGTTTTACGAAGAGGGCTCTTCAGCAAAGGAAGGCTTATATCTGTTCACTCGTATTGAAATTCTTTCACGGGTGTATACGATATTTTTAGTATCTATTCAATAACAAAAATTATAAGAATTTCTAAAAATGCATGGTAGTGAAATACTTTTTAAAGTACACTTTGAGAAGCAATATTTTTTTTCTTTCTTCTTTTTCTATGAAACATGAAAGCTTTCTTTTCATCTAGGAATGTGATCAAAGATTCCCTCTTATTTGATTATTTCTTTTACCATGAGGTATCCCTCAATTTTTCTTAGATGGAAGTTATGATTCCAGGCTTTCATCTTTTAGACCATTACGAAATGAATTTTTCCAACTCTAAACGTCCATAACAAGAAAGAAAATTAATTAGTATCGGTAGTTAACAGTCTTTATCAATGCTAAAATTGTTTTCATTTATTTATTTATCTACTTTCTTTCTTGATTACGAAACTCTAAAGAAATATATGTAGGTCTACATGATTTTTTGTTTTTGAATATTTTTGAAATAGTACAGAAAAAGAAGGTATAAAACAGTTTTGCTTTCACGGGTCAATTATGCCAAGAATATTTCATTTGGAGAATATTATCTTATTTTTTGAAGCGAATATATGTGTATGTACATGCACACACACACACATATATATATATATATATAAATCGTATGTTGTTGGATATGGGAGTCAGATCTAGGAAACAGGTTCAAACAACTGGACCAATGTTTTTATTAAATCACAAGGCCTTTCGGCACTAACGAACCATTATCAGGTGTTAACAACCTAAATAAAAAAAAAGGAACATTTTTAAGGCAATACGATGTATCCAATAATTAAATTTGAAATGTTTAACCTATAAAGAATTACATATTGTTACGTTTATTACAAAAACACTATTAAACGTTATTTATTAGAGTTATTGTGGATTACAAAATTAAACACACAAGCTTCAGAGTTTTTGCAAACACTTGGTAAATTATTCTTAAATTATTTATTAACGTCCATATTTTGCAACTAAAGCTAACTGGGACGAGTTATCTAAAGGTTACCACCCTTTTATAGCAAAAGTGGGCCTACGGATTTATTTAATGAATTCCATCCCTAAATAAATTCCTTTGCCCAGGCGGGAATCGAACTCGCCACTCTAGGATTACCATGTGAGATTAAAGGCAATGCTTTAATTCACAGGGCTAACCTGAGCCCCAAAAAATTATTCTTAACTACTACTCACAGTGTGCACTGATAACTTTACTTCTTATTACACAGTACTTTAATTCCCGATCACTCAAGTTCACAGAAACACGGCACTACACTGTACTTTACATAAACATGGCACTACACTGTTGTCCACATAAATCACTTTACCGCACTGCAACTAAAATGCACTGTTTACTAAAACTGTAGTGAAATTCACTTGAAGTGAACCGAGAAGAAACTAACTCTCTTTTTTAATTTTTATTTTATCCGGGACCCAGATTTTATATGTAGGTTTTGGTGGACAGAGCGGCCTGCCGTAGTTGTCCCGACAGTTCCTCTTCTACTGAACACCCTAGTTCCATTATAAGTGGGCGTTCTGAAATGAGATGTGTATTAGAACGAAGGGTCGTGGAACTGTCGAGCAAGCTGGGTCGCTTTTATATACGAGCGGCAAGATCAAAAGAAAGGGCCAAGACAAGCCCAGATCCAGACGGGCATCGCCGAGAACATTCATTGTTGCCAACGGTCCTGGTCGTTCCATCGGTCGCTTCCTTTCATATACATCGCACTTCTTAAAAACAGATTAACTCTATACTTTTTAATGTACGTAGTTTCCGCAACAATATTGACATCAGTTTTAAAAATTGTCCTAGTTTAAAAATATTGAAATCGAAGTAAAACATATAAAGCTAATACATTAAAAAGTAATTAAAAATGAATTTAAAATCAAATGAATAATATATATATATATATATATATATATATATATATATATATATATATATATATATGTAAAGATATTTTGAATATGAAAGACATCTATACGGTGCAAATAAATCTTCTTTAATTTAACAATGGTCCAACATAATAGTCCTACCACTACGTTGCTTTGGGTCCACTACTGGCGACTAGCAGAGAGACAGGGAGGCCTACTCAAGAGGACAGAACTCTGCATTTCCAGTCTGTGTGTAGGGTTGCACATTTAGACAGAAACCCCTCTGTCTCTCCAGCTCAATGTAAAGTGGCTCCAGTTTATGAATTCTTTATGGTCATGTTTAATAAACAATAATGCAACCTCGTTTGGGGGAATTTCGAACTTTTCTTTTTAAAATGATATAAAATCTTCTGTGGAGAGTGTAGGGCTTTATACGTGGCTAGAACGTCCGGAAAATTAAGGAAAAGGTGCCAAGAGCACTTATCTAGAAAGGATTCAACTTTCCTCCAGCATTTGGAGAAAGAAAAACAGGAAAAAGCTCCACACGGAAGGGATATATATTTCTTTTTTTCACACTAGGTATACACATTGGAATTTCAAAAGTTTATATTAACGTGTTTCTTTTCCTTTATTTATTTAAACAGAGTTTTTTTTTAATGTTTGAAAATTAATATTTCTTAGTTGCCATTTGGACTAGATGTGGATATTTAATAACGATTGTCACTATTCGTGCGTACACTAACAGTGCTGGTGTTCAACTTGTAACTAATATATTGTCTAGTAGCTACATTGCTTATCAATCTATTACAGGATAATAATATTTGTTTTGAAACTCTAGATACTGATTGTGTCGGGAGTGAAGGTACTCAAAGCACATGTGAGAATATTTCGTTTCTAAAACTACTGTATTTAAGACAACGTTTTAGCAGATTTCCCTTAAGGAAAATCAGCTATTGACGTCGTACTCATGATTTTTGAAACATTTCCTCTTATGTCCATCGATCCTACCCAGGAGATGACGAAAATGAGGTCTGTTCAAAATTGTATATATATATATATATATATATATATATATATATATATATATATTTGTCTGTTACCACTCTAGCGGTCGCAAATATTGTTTGATCATTCCAAACTCAATATTTAGTCGTTTTATTTTAAAAGGAATATCAAGTTCGTTAACGGCTGAAATTGGACCAGTGGGAGGGGGGGGGTTTGAGGGGGGAATTTCGAAATATCTCTGTTACTATAAGTCGTATCGAACAGTTGTATAGAACCAATCTTATTGCTAATTAAGTGGTCTATAAATATTGTTCTACACATATTTTCTGTATCATGAGTATTAACCAAGATATTTGGATTTTATACTTTTCCGCTTTCAGTAAACCCCCACTCCTACTCATGTTATATTAATAATAAGCTGCTTTCATTGAACCTTTACTTTGTGAGATATATGCAAATACGTTCTGTTGATCCCCCCCCCCTTCTTTTGTTCTTGGATTACTAAAATTTAAGTAATTGAAATTAAAATTATTCTGATTCATTACAAATTACACCATTAGCTATAGTAAATAGTTTTCAATAAAATGAATGTGTTGTATTCAGATATATTTCATTATTGGTTTTCCTTTCCGGTCTAGAATTCAGGTTGGCTGGCCTGTTTGTTTACAATTCAGGCGCTTTCCGTTGTAGATTTATTATCTTGTAACTGAAAGATTTCTCATTACCGTTTCTATTTATTCACTTGATATTTGCGGTGGTGTTACCAGTATGTATACCCGTATTTATCTATTGTAATCCTTCGCTTGGGAAATCTGCTTAGTTTATGCAGCCCCTGCGTGATGGACTTTTTTGAGTAATGGGGGTTTTCTAGAATGGACATTTACTTTCTCAAAATAAAATAAACGAATAAACAATTATTAAAGTCTTTTTCTTGACTGAAATTATTATTACTACATTTTTTTTAAAAGAAGTACTACGCCAGAGGAAAATAATAATATACTACTATATAATAGTATAGAGTGAAAATAAGAATATAACTCTAAAAGTAAAAACTTTCTTAAAATAAATCAAACTGTAGCAACTATTTCTTCTTTTATAATTTAAGCAGCTACGATCAGGACTAATGGAAAATATTTTCTTTTTTCTCCGATTCTCTTAAAGAAACAACGAGAAATTGATGGCTCAAGTTGAGTCGTTCATTGTAACCCCTGGTCATAAATTGACAATTTTATTTTCGAATAATGCATTATTATTCTTAAAGCAGAAGCTGAAGGTGAAAGCAATTACCTCACCTAGAAAAATATCATCGTCTTTTTGATTTCGAAAGAATTATCATGTCCTTTTTAGTTATTTATTTATTACAATATACCGCATCTACTATTGTCATTGGCGGTAGATGGTTCTATATTTCTTAGAACAAACAAGTTTCAGTTAAAAATGTAAAAAGATTTTTTATTTCTTCTTCATCGTCTCTAAGGAGTTCTTTTAAGTTCGTTTTAAGGTTCAAAGCTCTTCTTGGAAGATGCAGCCGTTAGTATAGTTCCTTTGTGTAATAAAACGTCCTGATGAGTCGTCAGACGGACGCAAGTTGAGAAATAAAAATCAAATCATTTTGAATTAAAAATGATTTGAATAATCATTTGAAGTTATCATTTTTTCTTTGTTGACCTTTTGCTATAAACTAGTTAAGTAAAGTTAAAGAAGTCATATTTTCACAATGTTAAAAAGTTGTGGGTAGTGAAATTTTGCAATGTATATCGTACATACTTATTATTTAGTCAAACACCGAACCCTGGCATAACCTCTATGTCCCTGGCAATTCGTATCTATTTAAATATTGTTACGTTTAAATGATGTTACAAAAACTGTAATATAGTTATTTTTATTTATAAGTTGTTTATTAGTGTTCTTTTGGATTGTAAGATTAAACATCCAAGCTTCAGAGTTTTTTCACTGCACAAACTATTTGAAAACGACTACACACTTGGTAAATAATTCTTAACTATTACTCACAGTATGCACTGATGCACTTATAACTTCACTGTTGTTCTTATTGACACAGTTCAATAATTCACGATCTCTGAAATTCACAAGAACACGGCACTCACTGTTCTTTACATAAACACGGCACTCACTGTTCTTTACATAAACACGGCACTCACTGTTCTTTACATAAACACGGCACTCACTGTTCTTTACATAAACACGGCACTCACTGTTCATTACATAAACACGGCACTCACTGTTCTTTACATAAACACGGCACACACTGTTCTTTACATAAACACGGCACTCACTGTTCATTACATAAACACGACACTCACTGTTCTTTACATAAACACGGCACTCACTGTTCTTTACATAAACACGGCACTCACTGTTCTTTACATAAACACGGCACTCACTGTTCTTTACATAAACACGGCACTCACTGTTCTTTACATAAACACGGCACTCACTGTTCATTACATAAACACGGCACTCACTGTTCTTTACATAAACACGGCACTCACTGTTCTTTACATAAACACGGCACTCACTGTTCATTACATAAACACGACACTCACTGTTCTTTACATAAACACGGCACTCACTGTTCTTTACATAAACACGGCACTCACTGTTCATTACATAAACACGGCACTCACTGTTCTTTACATAAACACGGCACTCACTGTTCTTTACATAAACACGGCACTCACTGTTCTTTACATAAACACGGCACTCACTGTTCATTACATAAACACGGCACTCACTGTTCTTTACATAAACACGGCACTCACTGTTCTTTACATAAACACGGCACTCACTGTTCATTACATAAACACGGCACTCACTGTTCTTTACATAAACACGGCACTCACTGTTCTTTACATAAACAAGCACTCACTGTTCATTACACTAAACACGGCACTACACTGTTCTTTATATAAACACGGCACTACTCTTGTCTTTCCATAAAAACGGCAATACACTGTACTTTACACAAAACACTGTACCGAAACTTAAAACACTGTTCACTGAACGCACTGTTATTCACTTGAAGAGAACTGAAAACAAACTGACGCTCTGGACGAGCTGGGCCGCTTTTATAGTCCGGCGGTAACATCAAAAGAAGGCCGAGAATGGGCTAGACGTCTTAGTCAAGACACTTCCGACGCCAACGGTCCTTCCATCGGTCGGCTCCTTTCATCTACTTCGTAATTCTTAAATATGTGATTAACTCTGTTTAATTTTTCATGTACGTAGTTTTCCCAACAATATATAATGCTATAAATACATACAAATTTGCATGTACTTCGTTTATGTCACCTACTGTTCAGGATCAAAGGAATTTTGAATTAAGACGCATTGTACGTTGGACATTAATGGTTCATTTTACTCAAGGGAAACCTGTTAAAATGCCCATAATCAATGAAAAATCGATTCAGTTATCTGACTAGTGCAGCCGCCTTCCCGAGACCGTTGGTAATTTTTAATCTCGTTTAGCCATGGCCCAGGGGCAGATGTAGGGACTCTAAATCCATGTTGAGCCGTTATAATCGTGTTAGGGCCCTTTAGCTGAATAAAGAATCAAAAGATGTTCCTTAGTAAATATGATTAAGGGCTCCCCGACAGAGAGAGCTGTGAGCCGAATGGCTAAAGAGGGCAGAGGTCGCGTAGCATTAATGCAATTAGACCTCACTCTCTACGTGGTCAGAGCTCAGCAATCAGTACGCTGCCCGCTTATCAGATACATCTCACTTACTTATCATTCTTATCATATCAGATATATATATATATATATATATATGTGTGTGTGTGTGTGTGTGTGTGTGTGTGTGTGTGTGTGCGCGTGTGTGTGTGCCCGTGAGTGTACTATTCAACTACACACAGCCTACGGACATTGAATAAAAATAAAGATAAACTTTGGGTGGTTGTAAAAAAAGTCGGTCACGCAGTGGCTGCGTTAACTAAGCAGATTTACCACTTACGTCACAAATTTGCATTTACCACAAAAAGTAAAAGTCCTATGAGAACAATATTTGATATTTATCCTTCAAATAATGTGCTCCATAATATTATTGTTATTACAGCTTATTGTTATTATGACAAGAGTAGGAGTGGGGGTTTACTGAAGGCCGAAACTATTAAAGTCCGGGACGCAGGGGCTGCGTAAACTAAGCAGATTTCCGAAGTGGTTATACAATAGATAAATCTACAAACTGATAACACTTAACACCACCTTGGATATTATAATATAAGTGAATAAATATAAACGCCAATGAGGAATCATTCAGTCAATTTTAATAACATTCCAATGGGAAGCGTATGAATTGTAAACAAGTCAGCCAACATCTTAGAGCTGAGTAGATAGAAGTATTCTTCACCGGAAAGAAAAAAAATACTGAAATATATCTCGATATAACATATTAATTTTATTGAAAATTATTTACTATACAATTTATATTTATTTATAATGAATCAGAATAATGTTTATCTCAATCATTAAAATTTTAGTTGTCAAAGAACTTAAGATGAGGGAGGAGATCAACAGGTGTCCGTCCGAAATTTTGGTGGAGTTTTCGAATCCCTCATTCTCACATTCTTGATTACTTTCTGAATCTTCACTAAGATTAACATTTCCTGGTGGTTCCGGCACTTGCGAATCGCTGATTCCGAATTTTTTGGATATTTTACTGCGTGTTTTGACTTCAGTGTTATTCGGAGAGAAATAAAATTATTTTTATTTATTAACGTCCACTTTTTGCTACTGTGGGTAGTCCCTGGCGGGTTACTTATAGGTTACTACCCTTTTCTAACCAGGATGAGACTAAGGATTTTATTTAGATAGTTTGTCAAATATTCCTATTGTCCAGGCGGAAATCGAACTCACCAATCTAGGTTTACGATGTGAGATTAAGGCCAACGCTTTAACTCAGACGTCTAACCTGAACCCCAAAGTAAAGATTAAAACCTCTACATGATGGGGTTGCGTCATATTTTATCCTATTATCTCCCATAGCAAAAGGTCCAATGACAGAAGTGAAATAAGACGTTTTGTTATCTATTGGCTTATTGTTAATATGAAGAGTGTGGGTATTCTGGAGGATGTTAAGTAAGTAAATACAAATATTCGGTTAATATCGGAGTTGGAGAAAAATATTTATTCCTTTATGTTCGGAGATATTATGAATTTTTGATATTACCTGTTCTCTAAACCTCACCCTCTCCTGGCCAGAGCTCAGGCAGCTGAACGTTAACAGGTCGGAATTGACAAACTCTATCGTTAATTATAGATGAAATGTGTTAATATTGAGTTTGACGGAAACGGTCATACAAATATTGAGAACAATGTATCTTGAAATTGAAGTGATATCCTATGTGGGATAGGTGATCATATGAAGGAAATTTCAAAAATTACGTGCATGTGTACAACCTCAATAGCAGATTTCCTTTAAGGGAAAACTATTAAGTGAAGGGCAAAGCGTTACTCTATTTCGCCCCAATTTTCCTTTATCTTTGTCTGTTTTCAGGGAAACGTTGTTACGCTTTTGTCGTGCTTCTTCCTTATATCTGTCGACACTTCCCACGAGTTTTAAGTATCTTTCCGCCATGGAACTCCCCCCCCCATTTTATAACCCTTTCTCTAAATGATATTAATGGAATAAATTATGGGAGTACTTTAAACGGGAGAGTTACTAATAAATGGGGGGAAAATGGCAAAACAATTTACTTTATGAACTATTTAATACAAAGTTCCCTATTAATTAGATTAGCGCTTATAAAGGGGGGAATAATTTATAGGAGCTCTGCTTATAAAGGGCCCGAGCTCCTTAAATAGAGCTTAGTGCGGTTCTCTCGCCATCCATCCTCTCCTGATCCTTTCTCATCTTGTATGATGTATGAACTGGAATTAGCTGAGATTTTCTTAAGGTCATTTCCTTGTATTATTAAATAAATTACTGTCATGACACCATGAATAATCCTCTCACATAATGAAATGCTATTCTCAACTCGGAGAGAGTCTCACTGTCAATTAAATTTTAGCTTTTATACTCCAAATAGGTAATTAATCAAAGTAAACATTAAAAAAATTTGAGCTGTGCTATAAGGAGGTATTTCCATGTTTTAGTTCAATTAAATTATATACATAAATGAGCTTATGGATTGGAATTTAGAAAAACAATTATACATAATTGTGTTTCTAAATAAAGAATTTACAATTTTGGGAACTTACGCTGTATCACAAAACATATCAATGACAGTTTATATTGTTGCAAAAATTAAAGGATTAGCAGAAAGAGTCGCGTATTTGGGAAGTGCGATATAGATCAAAGAAGCCGACAAAGGGTCGAGCTCCTACTAGACCCTTCCAGTTCAGACGTCGAACGTCCAGCCAATTCCCCTTTGATGTATTCCGACGACTTATATAAGGAACCGGCCAGCCACGAGCGAGTCAGTTTTCTTCTCAAGTGCTCATATGTGCGTTCGGTGCTACAGTGCGACTTAGTGCAGTGCGGTAAAGTGTTTTTATAAGAAGAACAGTATTGTGCCGTGACTGTAAGTAACAGTTTAGTGCCGTGTTTAAGACAGTGCAGTGCCACGAAGTAAAGGACAGTGCAGTGCCGTCTTTTGGTGTACTTCAGAGACCGTGAGTGAATTATTGGACTGTGTAATCTGAAGAACAGTTATGCTAGCAGTGAATACTGTGAGTAGTAATTAAGACTAATGACCAAGTGTATTGTGCATTGTGAAATAAATTGTGCAGTGATAAAAACTGTGAAACTTGTGATTATTTAATTTTGCAATCCAAAAGAGCTCTTATTAACAACGTTTATTACTGGTTTTGTATAGTACAATATTTTTAATTTGGGGCTCAGGTTAGCCATGTGAGTTAATGTGATGGCCTCATCTCACATGGTAAACCTTGAGTGACGAGTTACATTTCTGCTTGAGCAATATTATAATTAATAATTAACGTCCGCTTTTTGCAACTCAGGCTAATTGGGACGGGTTATCTACAGGTTACCACCCTGTTCTAGCCAGGGTGGGACATAAGATGTTATTTAATGAATTTTATTACTAAATAATTTCCTTTGCCCAGGCAAGAATCGAACTCGCCACTCTAGGTTTACCAGCTTGAGCAATAAGAATTTATTAAGTGACGAACTCATTAAATAAAACGTCCGTCACACAGGAGCTGCGTAAACTAAGCAGATTTCCCACGTGAAGTTTTACACTAGACAAATTTCATTAAGCCGGACAGTTACGAAAAACCCGTAATAGTTTTGGTGAGCTCTCGTCCGTCATCTGCCCATATTTAATAAAAATGCAAATATATCGGTTAATATTTAAAATAGAGAATAAATGTATATAAAAATGTTTATAGTAAATTTAATTTGCAGTATGATTGATACTATACAATTTTTCGATCGGATGTACAGAAACGGAGATATTTCGAATTTTCGAAAATCCCCCCGATTTCAGCCATTAACGAACTTGATCTGTCTTTTTACATAAAACGTTTAAATATCGAGTTTGGTAATGATCAATATATATATATATATATATATATATATATATATATATATATATCAGTCAGTTAACTCTCTAGCGGTTGCAATTTTTGTTTATATATATTGAACGGACTTCATTTTCGCCTTCTACTGGGTAGGATCGATGGACATTTGAAGAAATGTTTCGATAATCGCGTCATGCGTACGACCACACTAGCTGATTTCCCTTGAGGGAAATCTGTTAAAATCTGGTTAGAAAAGGGTGGTAACCAGGAGATAAAAAGTCCCAATTAACCATAGTAGTAAAAAGTGGATGCTTATAAATAATAGTAAAATGTAAAGGTGTATTTGGATGAAGTGATAATGACATTGCTGAATGAAGAAATTTTGCTGTTTTGATTGTAAAATAAAATGGATTGCTTTTCATTCAGAAACTAAAATGAATGTTATGAAAAATGGGAACATAAGTCCTCCGGTTCATACCTAGGAAGCAATGTGCCCTCAAATAAAAAAAAAAAACGACCGTCACGCAGGAGCGTTAACGGAGCACATTTCCCACTTGTGTCACATAGTTGCTTTTACCTCATGACGTAAGAACTCAATGAGAACAATATTTGGTATTTAGGCTTCAAATAATGATCTCCTTATTATAACAGCTAATTGTTAATGTGACATGAGTAGGTGAGGGGGTTTACTGAAAGCCGGAAACTAAAAATACATATATCTCGGTTAATAATCAAGATAGTGAAAAAACGTACATAACAATATCTACTAGGTAGGATCGATGGACATTTGAAAAATTGTTCAAACATCGTGGCATGAGTACAATCTCAATAGCTGATTTCTCTTAAGGGAAATCTGCTAAAATAATTAATTATGAATTATTTACTAACAGTGATTCCTTTCCGCAAATCGTGAAAGTACAGTCTCAAGATCAAGCATTATTATGCAGGTGTGACCAGAAGCAAGACTGCTTTGGGGCTCAGAGATTGTGACTTATAAATAACACAGTGTTATTGTGAAAGCGTGGCCGTTTTACTCAACCTGCAATATAATTCACTTCCGCCTGCCAGAAAACCATTGTATGTTATTTCGAATATTCCTGTTTAACTTGCATACTTGAAGATTTCATATTTTATTTATTATACTTTTTTGAGTGTATTTGGTGTTATAGTGTGCGGTACAATACTTTTAGTATAATGACAGCGAACGATAAAAAATTGATTGAAACAATCAAATAACTGAATAATTTTAAAATGGCTACAAAAACTCTATAAATTTCAGCTCCCGTACTTTATAAATTTATGTTTTAAGTAAGCAATTGCGTATTAAATCTTTTAAAAGAATATTTATCTCATAACTTGTTCTGTTTTGTCATTATTCATCTATAACTAGTTCACACAAGGAATAAAACACAAAATAGTAATAAAGTTAGGAATTATAAATTGAAAACAATTTTGTGAAATCATGAGCATGAAGTTAGGACTCAAGCGGAAAAAAAAATTCCAGATTGGGATTAAAATTATTCTGGATCAATTAATTTGTTCTGTTCGAGTAGAAACTAATAATACAATACAGATTGAAAAGATTAATTCCAGAGCAATCAAACAAACCGTCCATTTGGAAAATAACATTTGGTGTTTTCAGATCAACTACGGATCGTTGGCCAATATATTTAGAGAGTATCATTCTAACTGTTAAATGTGACCTCACTCGAAAAAAGGATTTACCTTAGAATTATTTCATACGGACATAGGTTTATTTTTTTAAAAAAGTCCGTCTCGCTATGTCTGTTTAAACTTTGCAGGATTCCCACTTGCTGGTATAACACAAGCCTCTTGTTATTTCCCTATATATTCTCTATTTTTAAATAAAAATCTGTGTAGTCGTGGGGGTTTATTGATGACTGAAAACAAGGAAGTAGAAATAACTCGCGTCGAGAATCCATTAAACAATGTGTTTGCATGTATCCCACATAATAAATGTCCGTTGAAACAATATTTCGTATTTTAGCACCGAATACGACATTTGAGGATATACACTCAACCGCAAAAAAAAACCGGACACTTCATTTTTGTCGTATTAAAAGCTAATTTTCAGCAATTTTCTTTATGTGGGTATTCTACTTATTACAGAGAATTTAGAGTCTAAGTCCATTGAACTAATCTCTTCAGGATTAGTAAACAATTAGATAAAACTCAGATTAGATTTATTTGTCGTGAAGTTGATCTATTCTAAACTGTAAGTAGTTTTTCGCACATTTAAAAATCTTTAATTATTAACCAAGCATTTTCTTTAATTAATGTTTTATTTTTATTTCGGTCCAGAATAATGGGTATTTCAAACTTAGATGGAAGGCCGGAGCTTACGTTACATAGCCGAAACGCTTGGGGTAGCGAAGTCTTCCATTCACTGTAATAAAAATGAAGAATAATTTTTTTTTTTTAAAGTGTTAATTTATCTTTTTATTTTTTTTTATTTTGTATTTTTGTGTAAATAATCAATAAAAATTATTCACTTTTGGCAGAATTTGTTTAAATAACCTATAGATTAACCAATTATTTTAATTAAAAAGATTAATATACATATATATTAAGCATTTAACAAAATTATAAGACTAAATCTAAGTGTCCGGTTTTTTTTGCGGTTGAGTGTATTTACTTTTCGTTAACGTGCGATGATGTGTATATATACTAGCTAAGGCGTTGCTCGCGGAGTCTGAATAACTGTAATTTTTTTTGGCTTTAACATTTACAATATTTTTAAACTTCCCGTCACAACTCTTTAAGTTACTATTTATCCTAGTAACTATAGCAAACTTATAGAATTTTAATGAGTCAAAGGATAAAGAAAGATTTTTAATTTCATCACTTTCATATAACCCAGTCTAAGTTGGGTTAGTAGTTACATACCAAGTTTCATAAAATTTGGTGCTGTAGTTTAGGCGTGAAAAGTTGACAAACAAACAGACACCAAAGAAACAAATTGCACATATCTTGTCTATGGCATGTGAAACGAAAAATTATTATGAAATGTCGAGAAACAAATAACTGTACAGACACAGGTTACAATCCCATTATATATATATATTTGTGTGTGTGTGAACCTGGGAGCTTGCTTTGTTTACGCAGCCTTATGTTTAATGGGACGGATTTTTTAAAAAAATATGCCTATATTGGTATGAAATAATACTACGCAAAATGCTCTATTCGAGTGAGTTCTTAATTAACAGTTAGAATGATACCGTGAAAGTCAGACCAGAAATAAGGGGGATTCGATAACACAATATATCTCCGTTGTGATGTGTCGGATCGAAAATGTTAAAGAGCCAATCTTGCCAAACTACTGACGCTATGCAATTATGTTGTGTACTTTTTTTTCGTAAAATAAATATCAAGTGAGTTATAGTTTCTACTTTATTATCACCAGTCTTCAGTAAACCCCTTTTTGATGGTGCATTGGTGAGCATAATATAAACCCGATTCTACTACTCGTCGGATTTGGTTTAGTAATAGGGAATATTAGGTGAGAAGAGATCAGTAGCGTGTCATACTAGTCCGTGGAAAATGTGCTTAGTTTACGCAGCCCGCGCGTCACTGATTTTTCTATAGATTTCTGGATATTGGATAATTGCATAATAGAAACGAAAGGCTACATTTTCGTACACGTGTGTTCTACAGTTTCGCAAAACTTTTTTGCCTAACTTCAGACCAATATAGCCTGCATTGCGACATTTCCATGAAATATATAATATATGTTAATTCACTATTTAGTTACAATTCTGTAATTTTTTAGTCGATACAAACCAATCCTAAATATCATTTAAGAGGCAGCCTCTGTTTTTATTCCTTTTCATTCGTAATTATTCACAATACAGATTCTTTATAAGATAACATACATTATGATAATGACTTTTACCTTAAATTACTATTTGTTAAGAATGCTATTGTGAAGCATTTGAATTAACAAACATCGCAGAGTTATAATAATCACAGCTAGCTCAAAGTCACAGGACATTATTTTTTTTCCGGTGGCAAAAATAAAATAAATTAAAAATGGAGTGGCAAATGATAATGAAGAAAAATGTAGAGAGCATAAGCGGTGCTTGACTTCACACACCATTAATAACTATAAGGGCTGGGCGTGAAGCTTTGACCAATGATCCACAAATTTATAGTGAAGTGACAAATTTAAGAGAAGCTCTTGGCCAACTCTCTACTATGTGGGCAAAATGATTAATGGATTTCATTTTTATATTTATTTCTTTTCATCGTTCTACTCGACAAAATTTATTGAATAATTTTTAACAGAATACACAGAATTATTGTTGTTGAAACATAAAAGATAGATACTGCACTATGCTTTACTGACGAACAATTTCTTAGTTTAAAATTGGAATAGTTAATACGAAAAATAACCCGATTAGAATTCTCAAATTATGATTTATATATTCTAGCTGTAAACATTTCCGATTTCATAATATAATGAGATTAGAAGGTCTTGGTTAATAAAAATTTTATTTTAGATAATATTGAACAATTATTTACTGAAAATATAATGCCATGTTCAAGAAAAGTTCAAAATCCTGTCATAATTAATTTTTTCAAAAGGTACCCGCACTTGGAATATTAGGCCTCCATCTTCAGAGTATTACGTAAGCATACAAAAGTTCACGTATTATGCACTATAAACGTTTGAGATGTTTGCGAATCCTAGTAAATTGGTCCAAAGCAAATAATCCTCAAAAATTGTATATATATCTTCTTAACCATAGACGCCCCGCTTCTTAAATTGTTTGAAAATGAATGAACCATGCATTTTGGTCAAAGAACAAAAACTTACTTTGATCCTTAAATCATCTTATTTATTTAAATCCCCAACTTTTCCAACCCAAACTTTCAAGCTCCTTATCATGGGGTTCTGTCCTAAATCTATATTGGTACAATAACAACAGGTTATTGATTAAGAAGTTATGCAACCAATGCATATGTAGTTTTATTAAATTTAGAAAGGTAGGTTTCCTCCATGCTGAGAGGCACTAGGGAGGGAAGATAATGAGCAGAAGGTTAGAATGTTTGTGGTAAAAGCGGACAAAATTTGACAATGCTGGTTTAGCAAATAGATGTTGATTATAAAAGTTAGGGAGAGAGGAACCCCTGGAAGTGGTGCTGGCGAGCTTGAAACGAGTTGGGAGTTAAATAACTAAAACGTTTTAAGGAAGAAAAGAAGTTAATTTTCTTTGACCCAGTATGGCATCGTTTTCGACCTACATATATATGATTTATTTCTATTAGCCGGATATATTGAAACCAATGATTGTACTTAAACTTTTCACAGGAAAAGAAAGATCGATTTCTTTAACGGGTTCCTGATTCAACGCGATGTATGTTTATAAGGGGTGTTAACTAAATAAATCAAAATATATCCATTTTTATGAGTCGGATCAAGAAGTAGTTATCTTGTTGAACTATTGATGTTCTACTGTTGTTGTTCTATACATTTTCTCTTAACTCAAATAATAAGTGAGTTGCTCTTTCTTTCTTGTTTGCAGCTTCAGTAAACCCCTCTTACCCCCTATTACTCATCGAATTTTGACTCAAGATGGTAGAAGTAGGAAATATATTGTGTCATTTCTGGACATGGGGAATCTTCTTAGTTTACGCACCTCCTACGTCACGGCTTCATATATTAAAAATGTCTTTATAGTTATTTAGGCCATGTACAGCGCAAGCCATCCGAACTTAACCTTTTTTGTTACATGATTTGGTTAAGCGAAATATATTTTTTATTTTATCTGGTCTATAAAAGTAACCTGAGTTCGGTGGAACTAAGTTATCTGCAAACGATTTTGTTCTTGACAGATAACTCCTATCAATTAATATACACTGAAGCAATTTGCAGCATCAAGGGACAGATAAATAAACGGTAGATGTTTTAAATATTCATATAAACTTTTTAAAAATGTTGATAAATAAATAGAAACCTACAGACAAGGTATATTGGCGGAAAAAGAGTTATTTCTAGCAAAAAGTAGACTTCAGTGCTGGAAAGAGTTTAATTAGGCACTTCCGGGCGAGGAAAAAAATATAAATTGAATGAAGTTGAGTAAAACACTGTTAGGCTCGAGAGGGAACTAATTATTGTATAATAAAAACGGATAGGTCGAGTAAATGGCCTCTGGCAAGAAAAGGTATTTTTAGGGAGTAAGGATATGGAAATGGACCGAGTTTCTGGAATGTATATAGAAGAGTAAGCAGATAAGAGCTGGTTATAGGCCTCCTGTAAATCCAGGAGGTTACCCAAGAATATTGTGTGAGGGAGGAGATACTTGCAAAACAGAAGGCTATTTCCCGCGGGAATTGGGGTTGGTTAGTAACTGGGAAATGGATGCTCCGTTCAGGTCATGATGAAGACTGTTAAGACTTATACTCATTCAAAAAATCCGTCACGCAGGGGCTGCGTAAACTAAGCAGATTTCCCAGGTAGTGTTTTACAATAGAGAAATTTCACGAGAGCCAAACAGTTACGAATACGGCCAAACTAGCTTCTGGCGGGAAACTCACTCTCGTCCGTTATCCGCCCACATTTAATAAAAATGCAAATATCTCGGTTAATATTCAAGATAGAGAATAAATGTATATAACAATATTTATAGTAAATTTAATTTGCAAAAAGATTGATTCTATACACTTTTTCGCTCCGACGTATAGTAGAGGAGATATTTCGATAATCCTCCCTTCTAAACCCCCTCCCTCCCAATGGTCCGATTTCAGCCATTAACAAACTTGATGTGTCTTTTTACATAAAACGACTAAATATCAAGTTTGGTAACGATTAAACAATAATTGCGACCAATAGAGCGGAAATAGACAAATATATATATTATATATATATATATATATATATATATATATATATATATATATATATATACAGTTTTGAACGGACCTCATTTTCGTCATCTACTAGGTAGGATCGATGGACATTAGAAGAAATATTTCGAAAATAGCGTCATGAGTACGACCTCAAGAGCTGATTCCCCTTAAGGGAAATCTGCTAAAACAGCTGGAAGATGGACTTCTATTGACTGCGACTGCTTTCAACTTGACTTCTAATTGACAAAAAAAAGATGGAGTATTGAGAGTGGAATGTCCCGCTGAAGCGGCGTAATCTAAGCAGATTTCCCACTCGTTGGAATGGCACATTATTGAGTAATATCATCCCACCAGATCTTGTTTATTTCCAAGTCAAAATACGATCAGTATTAGTGGGAGTTTACGGAAGAAAGTGCAAGTAAATCACATATTATTTGATTTCTGAGAAAAAGTATAGAACAAGAATAATACAGCACCAACATCCTTCGATCCGACACATAATAATAGCAATATTTTGAAATTTAGAATTCCCCCACCCCTCTAAACTCCCCTATTCTGAGTCCAATTTCAGCAATTAATGAATACGATCGCTAGTGATAGTGCTAAATTACACTTGCTACGATGACTTTAAATATAATTTCCTTTTTAAGTTCGTAAATATTTTGCCTTCACGGTAATTCTTCTTAGTGGGTACATGAACTTGAAAATTGATCGGATTACTGCCATTCCATGAGTGGGAGTTTACTTCTTTGTGCGATGTAAAGGGAGCTATGGAATCGCGAGAAAATCCTGTTTGAAAAGAGTTATTCTATTTGACTATCCTTGAATTGTTCTTGACCAGTCTCGGCTTGGCTACATTTTCGTACACGTGTGTTTTACAGTTTCGAAAAACTTTTTTACCTAATTTCAGACGAACATAGCCTACATTGCGATATTTTCATGAAATATATAATATATCTTAATTAGCTATTTAATTTCAATTGTGTAAATTGTTAGTCGATACAAACCAATCTCAAATAACTTGAGTTTCAATTGTGTAATTCGTTAGTCGATACAAACCAATCTCAAATAACTTGAACTTAAACTTAGCATCAGCGTTTGTTCGTATCTTGGATAACTCAAAGACAACTGGCCTTAGAATGTTGACATTTTAGCAGATTTCCCTTAAGGGAAATCAGCAATTGAGGTCGTACTCATGACGCAACTTTTCGAAAAATTTCATCAAATGTCCATCGATCCAACACAAGAGATGACGAAAATATAAGGTCTTTTCAAAACTATATATATATATATATTTGTCTGTCAACACTCTAGCGGTCGCAATTTTTGTTTAATCGTCACCAAACTCGGTATTAGATAGTTTTATGTAAAAAGAAAGATCAAGTTCGTTAACAGCTGAAATAGGACCAGTGGGAGGGGGGTTTAGAGAGGAGGAATTTCGAAGTTCGAAATATCTCCGTTACTATAAGTCGAATCGAAAAATTGTAAAGAACCAATCTTATTGCAAATTAAATTTACTATAAATATTGTATATACATTTATTCTCTATCTTCAATATTAACCGAGATAGTTGCATTGTTATTAAGTGTAACGGACGAGCTGTGAACCGCCCTTTATTCGTGTCCGGCGTAAGATAGTTCGGCCGTTTCCGTAACTGTTCGGCACTCGTATGGAGATTTCTTTATTGTATAACTTTACATGGGAAATCTGCTTCGTTTACGCAGCTCCCGCGTGACGGACTTTTTTTTTATTCAGGACTGTTGTTACATGACTAGTTGTTGTGCACTCCCCCCCCCCCACTGGTAACTAAAGTCGACTAAATGGGAGAGGGGGTGGAAGATCTCAAATTTAAATTATTATTCAAGTATTCCCCCACCTATTTAAGATACAGAAAACTTTTGCAGACTCCTTTCTGTTAATCATTACAAATATATTAATTGATATTTTTTTCTATGATATTTTTTAATCCGATCATTGGAATGTTGGTAAAGCATGTCACGTTTAAATAAAGTGCAACAAAACATTTTTCTATATATATATTTAATGTAAATAAAAGTATTGTGTCTGCATCAGATTTTTTCATGTCATGGATGTAGTAGAACCAATATTATATTATTTTTTTTATTTTGAAAGGGGATCTCCGTCGTAAAACCTATGGGCATTTGAAGAATAAAGCATACAAAATAATTTCTGATTCAGAAGAAAGTGAGTCAGAACGGGGTTGTAATATATCATTTTCTATAGGAACCAACTCCAATATATAGCTTCAGGTTGGATGTTAGTGTTGTATTGAGTCATTAATCTGACCTCCAGAACTTGAGAGGAACAACTGTATAACTGCCGTAAGTCTAGTAGTATTTTTTCCTCAATAACCGTCATAACCAGCCCCCTCCCTATGTCTATCTTGTGATACAAGTGGACCATAGAAGAGATATTGCTCAATGTATTAATAACACTTGATTAACAGGTAATTGTATAACATCTGTTTTTTCCCTCCATTTTTACTTTGTGCACTATCCAAGCCCAGAGGACTTCTGTTTTCTTTATGTGCCATCCAAAGTTACATTTAATTATGTATAGTGTAAATCTTGTGAGGAAACTAATGATAAATTTAAGATTGTAACAAAACAAAATTAGTTTATGAACTATTGGAAAAAAATAAAAAATAAAATAAGAGTGAAAGAGATATCTCAGGAATTATGATTTAAATAATAAAAATTAAAATTAATGATAGCAGAATAAATTTAAAATATTCAGTTACAATAATAATCAATTGAGATGGGTTATTACCATTCCATTGAAATGAATAAAATGTATGTATTTATTGTATTTCCATTAAATGTAAACATAAAATAAAATGTCACGTCAAAAATGTTTGATTTCCGAAAAGAAATTCCTAATATTATGTCAATTAATTTGTTTAAATATAAATAAACAGCATATATATTTATATAATACATTCGTTATAAAATTAGCTCAAATTCCATGAGTATATTTTATGAAATCTAACAATAGAGATATTTATATCATAAATTAATTTCGTTAACAATCTTACTACCACTCTAAGTTTATAAAATAAGTTTTTCAATTTATTGACATACAAATTTATTAAAGGATGACGAACTTTGCAAATGAAGAAAAATTTCTCCCACCAAGAGACAATCTACCTGATCCTAAATTATGTTTTGGCTGATTATTCTGACAAATATATTGTTGTTTTATTCAATAATTGAGCATTTTTGATAGCATACATCTTGTATAAAAATATTATTCAGACACGAAGTTCTTTAGTTTATTATTAAACAAAGAATATTTTTTAATAGGTTTAAGTAATAAATTCGTGCAGAGCGTTAAAGAGTTTTAAACTAGAAAATGATACGCTTTTCTCAAAATATTTATGTTTGTAGTTCAGGGTTTGAATCATATTCTTGTTTCTAGTTTTATGATTATCTGTTATACTATTTTGGTATCACAAGCTCAAGTATTGTTTCATAATCAATATTGTTTGGTACATATATATTGAAAGAAAAGCCATTTTTTTAGAATTGTTAGAGATTGGCCTACTGCAGTTTATCCACTTTCTGTTAAATATAAACCTTACTGCTCTCATCAATAATTTAAAATATGATTTTTTGAGTTACCCCAATGAATAATTCAACAGACTATGTAAATAAGGATCGTATATTTATAATTTTAATAGAGTTTCCATTGGATGATATTTCTTAACACATTCGAATAAGAAGCAAAGCAATTTTAGTTACAAAAGTGCAAAATCTTCTTATACAATTTCTTACTTAATTGTCTCATTATTTTAATTATTGGGTTTATTGTTAGCAGTATGCGTTTTTAGTCATTTTTGAGTAATATGGCATATTTTTTGAATAAGATGTTTTGGTCTGCTGGTAATTTTCTATATTTGCTTAAATGTTCTTGTTATAAAGTCAGTGAAAATGGTGTTTTCACTGAACCATTACGTAATAAACGTTCAGCCGATAGCTAGAACTATCACTAATGCATGAACTTTTGTGTATAATTTTAAATTTGTGTAAGTACGTTATACACAGTTAGACAAAGTAACTTATTTTTGTTTGCGCAGAAGCTTCTCATAAATGTGAAAAATTCTGACTTACAATTTATTTTGGATAATGGTTACGATTATTTATTATTTTCAAAATTAGATGGATATAGTTTCTTGTTTGGTGAATTTTCATTCATATTTGAAGGAATGCCAAATAAAAAAAAAGTCAGTTAATGCTCATATCTGATTGTTTTTTTCAGGCTACTGTTATCACATTTTTTTTTTTTTTTGTGTGTTGATCTTATTTTATCCACTCAAGTCGTTCATCTGTGTTGT
>CM032228.1:63307500-63352500 GCA_019009955.1 Riptortus pedestris
CGTAATTCTTTGCGTTATTTCTTCATAATACAGCAACCGTCATACAGTTAGCAGTGCAAACTGTGCAGATTTATGACGTCTTTGAATGTCACACGAATGCCGTCATCTGATCCCTATTTCTCTTTACCTAAACAAAACATCAAATTTAATTTGGGCATCAGATGTAGAATTATATAATAAATCAAAGTAAAAATTACGTGGGAGAGGATAATTACTAAAGACTAAAAATACATACAGCCGTCATTTCCAGAAGAACATTGTTGGTTACATTGAATTTAACTATCCCCGGAAATTTGATGTTCCGTTTATACTTTGTCTCATCCCTACTGTGATTATCAATAGTACGGAAGTTAATATTTAATTTGAAATGAAACATTTAAATGTTGAATTTGGTAACAATAAAGTAAAAAGCAAACATTGCGATTCTTAAATGTTTTCTGATAACATCTCAAAGTAATTGTAATTTATATTTCTTGTTCACGTAAGTAGAGATCTCATGTAAGGAACACGTGGTGTTTATATCCACTGATTAATTACTAAATATACATAACGTTAAAATTAAAGAAATAGGAGTGGATGTTTACCGTTTATACTAGTGGACAAGACAGAAGTTGTGCTGCATGATATTCAAGCGATGAGGATATTAAATTCAATAATATTATGTTTAAAACAAAAGCTACTTTTAATAACACAAAAAACAACTTTTGTTATGTGCACGTTTGCTAAAATTAAATATAAAATGAAATATCGCGAATTTTTTATTCAGGCCTCCCTTATAACCCACAATCCCGTTTAAACCTAAAAAAATTAATATAGGTCATAATCATGGAAGAGTTAATGCTAATTTACATATAGAGTTTTGTTAAGTTCGGTTCAATCGTTAGTGCCCAATAAAATTGTTGGCTCCCACTTTAATTTTGTAGTGTATATTTTGTAGTGTATAATAACAAAATTAACAACTTTTATCCTGTGCATATTTGCCGAAAACCCAATAGGAAACGAAATATCGCTATCTTTAATTTCAGGCCTCCCTTACAACTCAGCTCCATCTGCCGTGCTGATTTGTGAATCTAGACTATCCAGGGCGTCATCCAAACCCATACAAAAAATACATTCAAATCAGTCCAGCCGTTTAGGAGGAGTTCAATGACATACACACGTACAGTGGAATTGTATATATATATATATATATATATATATATATATATATATAACACACACACACACACACACACACGAAGGTGCCGATTGGGGCTTTACCATTATCTTGACAATAAACTTCTCCCTCACAAATTAAGGTTTCCTATACAGTATTCTAAGCTCCTATGTCTCTCTCTCTCTCACACATAATTTATGAATTTATCGAAACATTATTCCCCTTTCCAATTATTCAAGATATCACCGAAAATAGTACTGTTCGAGAAAGACATCAGGTCGATCTGACGTCGGTGTCATAACACAAACTACAGATTTTGATTGTCCCAGGCAATCAGTATTCGTGAGCCCAAAGTGATAAATTGCACAAACGACTCTAATGGATTAGGAAGCCGCCGAATACACAGTGCAATGGTGAAAGAGACAGCAGTTCCCTAATGATTCGTTCAATGAAAACAGCAATAAATTTTTCAAATAGTGAAATGACAATTGTTTGGTAGTTTTTTCCTATCTCTAATCAATTACTCTCGTTTGGTTGGTCAGCTGACATCCTAGTTTTCAGCTATACATTTCCATTTTCTCTTCTTCGACTGATATAAATTTTTATTCATGTCCAATAGCAATTCGTTTCATGTCCTAGAAAGGTTTCATTTATAAATCACACTGCATCTATTACGTTTTTCGTTTTTATTTTTTAGAAATTGGAGAGCAAATTTAAAACTACGTGTTCAAACTATTTTAAAATGAAAAGTCCATTTTGTTTTCTTTCTTTCTTTTTTTATTTCGAGTTTACGATTGCCATGAAAAGTTCTCCATACTGTCAATAGGTTTGGGTGTTATCTTTCAATAACTTTCTGCTCTAGAATAATATGTTTTCTGATTGGTTCTGTAGCTTCATGATAAACAAAGTCGAAAGTTTGTACTCCGCACGTGCAATAGAAAAATTGACTTAGAGAACAACTCAGTAAAGCGTGCAAACATGAAGATATTCCATCTCGATTAGTTGTAATTATTAATTAGCCAAATTTATAAAAATAAATTGTAAATTTATTTTAAATATTCGAGCTACAGAAAGTGTAGGAAAATTAATTTTATAATATTTTACAATGGCTCCCATAAATCAGAAGATATTTATACTTATACATATCTAGAAACCGTATTTGATTTAGGAGATTTACTATCTTGACGGTAAGTCTAAAAATGAAATGTTTAATATCGAATTCGTTGTCAGTCGAATGAAAACATAGGCCATTTAAGGCCTTTTAAATTTACAAATTTTAATGGTTTACACTTTTATTATGATGCAGTTAGTTAGACTGATTAGTGTAATATTGGCCATATCTAAAGTATACTTCGGGATAACTGAACCGTTCTTGAAGAAATCTATTTTTTGCATTTTGAAATATATGTAAGAGTCATTTAATCAATAATAATAAAAACAGGGAAAACAGATTATTAGACGAAGCACTGAAGTTGACTTGCAGGCGAAACTGAAGGCAAAAATATAGACAAAAAAAGTCCTTCACGCAGGGGCTGCGTTTACTAAGCAGATTTCCAACGTGTATTTGCATTTATCTCAAAATTAAAAGTTCAATGAGAACAGTATTTCGTATTAAGGCTTCAAATAATGTGCTTCATCACCTTATTGTTAATATGGCATCAGTAGGAGTCAATATAATTAAACAATGTAGCTACATAACAACATTTAAAGAATAATACATTTGCGATACGATTGGTTCTATATAATTTTTTGAACCGACGCATAATAAACGAGATATTAAGAATAGTCGAAAATCTCCTCCCCTGGTCCGAGTTCTGCCGTTAACGAGCTTGAACTTTTTTTTGTATAAAACGATTATATGTCAAGTTTGGTATCGATAAGACTAAGGCTAGAGCGGTAACAGACAAATATATAGACACACACACACACACACACACACACACACACACACACACACACACACACATTATATATATATATATATAATTTTCAACGGACCTCATTTTCGTCATCTCCTGGGTAGGATAGATGGATATTTGAAGAAATTTCGAAAATCTCGTCATAAGTACGACCTCATTAGCTGATTTCCCTTGGTATAACCGGGACAACAGATTATTGGAAGAAGCGCTGAAGTTGACTTGGAGGCGAAAATAGAGGCATAACCGCCCATATAGACAAAAAATAACTTCGGCTGACTCTGTTAAAACTAACATACTCTAAAAATGGCGCCAACTGCAGGCTCATAACTGAGAACAAACAGATAAATTAACACGATAGATAAGTGAGGTGTTGATAGACATCATCCATGTACACGGAGAGACGATGTCGTCATTACAAGACTTCGCATAGGTCACTCTCTCCCAACCCATTGTTATCTATTTGAAAAGAAAGAACACACCTAAATGCCTAAATGTTTGTAGTGATCCGCTTACAAAGAACACATACTAACTGTAAAAGACGTGAGCAATTACAGATCACATATGACTTACTCGATTTACTTACTGAAGTTAGAATCAGAAATGTTACATTTTGAAATAAATAATGCTTTTAAATTAAATAACTTTTAACGCCTGCTTAAACTTCTGAATCTTTTTTAGTTTATGTGAGTCTGTGTAATTGTGTATATATTTATAAAGTTTTAAAATATTTTACCTGAAATGTCAATTTTATATTTTTAATTAATGTACATACTTATTTTAAATTATTTCTTTTAGGAATTATGATAAAATCGTATTTCTAAAATTGTTTAAAAATGTATTACACGAATTAGCTTTAGCAGATTTCTCGCTATTGAGGTTGTATTCATAATGGAATTTCTGAACATTTCCTCAAATGCCCATCCATCCAACCTAGGAGATGAGGACGAAAATGAGCTCCGTCCAAAATTAAATATATCTAGTGGGGCAAAAGTTGAAACATCTCCCATTATATAAGACGGATCTAAAAATTGTATAAAACCAGTCTTATTGTAAATGTAAATACCTATAAATTTTGTTATTTACATATTTTCTCTATTACCAATATTAGTTGAGATATTTGCATTTTTTAGTTTCCAGCCTTCAATAAACCCTCTCTTCTATTCATGATATTAACAATAAGCTGTAATATCATCTACCACTTTATTCTTACCTTAATTACCAAATATTATTTTCAATATACCTTTATTATGCGAGATTCCTTCAAATTGGCAGTGTGAGGACGTCATGAATTAGGATTTTACGCACTTGATTCCAAAATATGTATTTCTTATATACCATCATATTGTTTATTTCCTGAAATTGGATCTGGAATAGTGTGGGTTTAGAGGGGGATGTAAGAATTCGAAATATCTATCGTAACTATGAGTAGGATCTTAAAATTTTGAAGTGTCAGCATTATTAAACTAGTGACGGTCTAGAATTATTGTTCTATGCTTTTTTCTTTGTTGACTCAAGTATTAAGCGAGTTATTCCTACTTTCTTTTTTCAGCCTTCAGAAACGCCCCCCTCCGCTCATTCTACACATCGGTTTATTACATAGAAATAGGGAATGTGTGGTTAGATGATATCAGAAGTGTGCATAATACTACGTTACTTTTTAATTATCTTGTTATTTTATAAGATATTTTTCGTGTTCTCATTTAGTTTTTTTGTCGATTATTCTTGATGGCAGATTTCCCTTAAGGGAAATCTGCTATTGAGGCCGTACTCATCACGCGATTTTTGAAACCCATGACCCTACCCTGGAGATGACGAAAATGTGGTCCGTTCAAAATTATATATCTATCTATCCATCTATCTATCTATCTCTCTCTCTCTCTCTCTCTCTCTCTATATATATATATATATATATATATATATATACTAGCTCAGATACCCGGCTTCGCCCGGGAATTTATTTGAGGCTGAATGGTGATGGTATTTTTTTGGCAAAACTTTACTTTGCACAATATTTTGACATTTACCCGTCGCAGTGTTTAGGGTTAATACCCGTTGTTGGCATTTGTTAACAATAAAATTAATTTTTTATGTAAGTCTTCACTGATCCTCCAAATTGTCATATTTCCCGTCTCCTGTGCATAATGCATAGATTTCAGTTACTAAGGACAAAATATTAACATAGATTTGAATTAATTTTTCCAGGCGAGGTACCTCATAGTTCAAATTAGAATGAATTGTTGAGCATATCAATATTTCTACGCAAATTACTTGCTCCACACATTGTTCCTGGAGAAATGTATAAAACAAAAGTTAATCTAAATAACAAAGTAAACAACTTTTGTTATTTGCTTGTTTGTCAAAAAACAAATAGACAATGAAATATCACGAATTTTTATTTCAGGCCTCCCTTATAACCCCCACTCCCGTTCTAACCTAAAAATTTTAATATAGCTTATAATCATGGAAGAATTAATGCTAATTGACATACCGAGTTTTTAAGTTTGGTTTAATCGTTAGTGCCTAATGAAATAGTTGACTCCCGCTTTAGTTTATAGTGTATATCTCGTTTATAATTCGGTATAAGAAAAAAGTGTATATAACAAAAGTTACTCTTAATAACAAAATAAACAACTTTTGTTATGTTCATATTTGCCGAAAAATAAATAGAAAACGAAATACCGCTATTTTTAAATTCAGGCCTTCCTTACAACCCCCACTCCTGCCCGTCCCTAGAAATGTTGGTATAGCTTGTTATAATGAAAGCGTTAGTGCTAATACACATACCGAGTTTTATTTATTTCGGTTGGGTCTTTTGTCCCAAATAAAATTGTTCACTTCTGCTATAGGTTTTAGCGTATATCTCGTTTATAATTCAGTATACGAAAAAAGTGTATATAACAAAAGTTACTCTAAATAACAAAATAAACAACTTTTGTTATGTTCATATTTGCCGAAAAACGAATAGAAAACAAAATACCGCTGTTTTTAAATTCAGGCCTTCCTTTTAACCCCCACTCCTGCCCGTCCCTAGAAATGTTAATATGGCTTATTATAAGGAAGGCGTTAGTGCTAATTCACATACCGAGTTTGGTTTTGTTCGGTTGAGTCTTTTGTGCCAAATAAAATTGTGGACTCCCGCTATAGTTTTTAGCGTATAACTCATTTATACTTCCGTATACGGCAAAAGTGCATATAACAAAAGTTACTCTAAATTACAAAATAAACAACTTTTGTTAAGGGCATATTTGCTAAAAAAGCAATAGGAAACGAAATATCGCTATTTTTAATTTCTGGCCTCCCTTATAACCCCCACTCCTGTTTCTCTTAAAGAATATTAATATAGCCTAAAGTCTAACTCTAGATTTGTGATGCCTAAAGTCTAAGTTGGGCTAGTAGTAATATACATACCAAGTTTCATAAAATTGGGTTCAGCCGTTTATGCGTGAAAAGTTAACAAACAAACAAACATACACGAAAGAAACAAAATGCAGTTATGGTGTCTATGACGTGTGAAACGAAAAGTTATCGTGAAATTTCGCGAAAAAAATCAATGTACAGACAGAGGTTACAATTTTATATATATATATATATATATATATAGATTAGTGTGTTTTGTTTATGAGCAATATCACTTAATTGTGAATAATCCAAGATAAAAAAATATATAGCACAAATTGTATATTTCAAGAGAAATGGAAAAATTGGTCATTTTTTTTAAAGAGTCCCAGAAGTATGTCCAAAAGGGGCTTTCCTTTACTTCATAGAAATAAATGTGCGAGAATTTAAACCCCGAGCCATACTCCGGTAAGCTACTTAGGTCGAGATACTTACTCATACTTAGAGTGTTAGGCTTTCAAGAGGTATTTGCTATTGAGGTGTACAAGGAAGTCATGCAATATATTGGGTTGTTGCCATACCATCCTCAAAACCTAACACGATCGAATAGTTTAATTAAAAGCCTTTGGTTATAAGACTTACTAAAGGTAGTGTGTATGTGTTGAAATACATTTATTGTATGTTAGCAGGTGAGCCTGAGAGGGTATCATGCTTAAAAGGGCATAGGAATTATACCTTTTAGCCTCCAAGCTGGTGTAGCTAGCTCTCAGACGAAGGACGAAGGACCTACCTAAGAAGCCAGGTCACGTCCTGAATATACTCACTCTCTCTCACTCTCTCTCTCTCTCTCATACAACCGGGTAAACAAAGGGCTTTATTAAATTTTCTAGCTATTTTCATTTAATAAACAAGTCCTTCATAATTTACGGTAAGCTTGATAATAATTATTTCGTCACTTATATCATAACCGTTTCCAACTCGATTTTTTTTTTGTGTTATGAATGCAATACTTTAGACATTTTTGTGACGTATTATTCAATTTTAATCTAATATCAACACCAAACAATTTATTTAGTCAGCGGAAGGATAAGAAAGGTGCAACCACCTCCACTCTCAACATTTCCTTTATTGAATGCCGAGTACTTTCGGGGTGAACCGCTTCATCTTCAGTGCACTAGAGCCGGCCCGTTTTCAGTCGGGATCTCCGGCGATACTGACAGAATAACGATCAGCTCCAGACCACTGAAGATTTAATAAAGTAATTGTTCAGAGTGGAGTTGTTTGGACGTTTCTTATCCTTCCGTTGATGATGGACCCCTCCACCAACCAGACCAAATCCCGAATTAATTTAGTTTATTAGTTCTCATTAAATGAATTCTCTTTTAACTTTTATTTTATTCATAATTTTGATAAATACTTCTAAGAAATGTTTTTTTTACTCATTTAAATAATTAATAAACAATAATTACACCGACAATCATTTACTCATTTCTAGTCTTATACCTGTTTAGATTTATTGTGTACACTTTGTGTTATATGTGGGAGGGGTAATTCATTTGGTAGTGGACTGTGACTGTATAAACGTAGCCAAGTATGGCAAAATAAATACGTCTATATGAAAATGATACTAAACAAAGAATATATATTAACAGAAATTACAATCTAGTTTTGTTCAGGGAACATCGAATGTTACTTCTAAAGTTAAGTAGAGTTTATTATGTTTAATCTTGAATGATGACTGCTGTTGATTGAAATATGTTGGATAATTGTACCTGGCTCCTGATGAATTATTGACATTCTGATGTTGTTTACCGCATAGAAGAGGTGATTGCTGATTTATTTTCTCTCTTCATGTCTTCTTTCCTTATTTTCTCTCTCCATCCATGTCGTCTTCCCTACCCCCTGCCTTGGCTTGAAATCTGGTTAATTACTAATGTTGTTGGATTATTTTAACACCAGAAAATAGTTAAGCTATGAATAAATTATGTGCACTCATAAAATTGTCCTATCCTGCTTGCTGGTCAAAGTCCACCAAGGGTTTGGCTGCTGCTGGTTCCCATAGGTGGCTGCACCATATGGGGCCTATTGAAAGGTTATGGTTTGGAGACTTTTTTTTTTGTTTCATTGAAGATGGGACACTTTGGATTGGTTAAATAAGGTTTGTAGGCTACCATATATTTGTATGCATTTTACGCAGGTACATTATTATTATTTATTAAGGTCCACCTTTGGCTAATCGGGAAGGGTTATCTACAGGTTACCACCCTTTTTAGCCAGAATGGAACTAAGGATTTTATTTAATAAGTTCGTCACTAAACAATTTCCTATTGCCCTTGCGGGAATCGAACTCTCCACTCTAGGTTTACTATGTGAGATTAAGGACAATGCTTTAACTCAAATAGCTAACATTAAGCACTACCGAAGGTAGTTACGACAATTAAAGATATTATTTTTTGTTTTATGGATATTCTACAGATTTATGTCTTTATGTATATTTTACTTACTACTTTTATTTCATCACTATATTAAATTAATTTGTAACTGCTCTTAACGTTTCAGATATTCTCTGTTTGCTAGAACAACTTAATTTATTGTGTCTTTCTTAGAATTCTACTACGCAGGGGGCACTTACATAATTGAAGCACCCATGGAAGTTCACAAACTTGTTGAAGTACACTAGAAGTTCGTTATATTTGGTCAAAGTTTATGGTTTTGCTCTGTTTAGAGTATTTTCAGCTAGCTCTGCTGTTCTAATATAAACAAATATGGAGTTATGCATTTAAAAGTGGGAGTTATGTACCTTGATGTATTTAACCATGCCTTTTAATTTATATATCTCCTCAACCATGGGTATGTGTGATTCTAAATGAGTAGAAGAACGGAGCATTGGTGAAGTATTGCACTTTCAAAACCAATAGAGTTGCCCTTCTCCCTCATGATGAGACCCTCAACTGAAAAGGGCTTTGCAACCATAATCCTGGTCAGTAGTATGAATACTTACAACGTATGGTCTTATTCAGGCTGTTCCGCCCAGAGTGGGGTGTAGTGATCGTCAATAATTCTCCTTTGAAGAAGTGATGGAAATTAATAGCTATTCTAGCCATGAATAACCTGACACTGTGATAATTACTGCCCAAAAAGCATTTTAAGAAATAAAAGAAGATGTTACTGCGCGGCTGGCAAAACAGAACTTAAACGAGTTTGTTAAAAAAGGGTACAGCATGGTAAGAAAACAAAGGCCAACTTTGTGTCAATTGAGATGAAGGTAAAATGCAAAATAAAATGCCAGTACTAGCTAATAACCATAAAATATTCACCAATAATCGGATAGAGTGCTTGGAGTAAAATGTGGAGAACTCAATTTTTTAGAGTCTCGCATTTGCCTAATAAGATCTCTTGAGGTGTCGCCTGTAGTGACGGGTGTCGCACTGAAAGGGTTAAAATGCTGTTTCATTGGGCTCCAATAGCACCGTGGTCATCAAAACTGCCATCCAGAGGATGTCAGCTCTTCTGAATTCTTTGGAGATACGTATGTGGGTCATCACTCAATTCCTAAAGGCCATATGAAGTATCCCACTTTGCTTACAGTCAAGTGCCACTGTTTCCAGCTGACCTTCAGCTGAGTTAGTCTGTCTTCAGTCCTCTCTCACTTAAAGCATGTTGCGATCTGGCTGCGGCGATAAGCAGTGGAAGCTGTAATATATGAAAAATCCCACAACCAAACCACTAACAAGAATTTAGGAAGGGTCATCATCAATCGACTCAAGTCAATATTCAAATATATAAATTTATTTATAATTAAAATATTTTCCAATAATATTTATTAATAATTCAAATGAAGAGGCACCTTAGAAAATATAATGGGGGATACTTAATTATACTTAGACTATATTACAATTGAAACACTTAGCTGTTTAATAGAAGTGCTGACTTAGCCGTGAGAGGTAGTACAGGCAGTAGACTGGTTTAGGCAGGCCGGATCTGGCAAAAGGATTAGCGGTGGCTCGCCAACAAGGGTCTCCCCTCCAGAGGATGTCGAATATGACTCATTTTAATCTGTCGCGAGGGGGTCCTTATAAAGGGCCTAGCCCAGCGGTGAACTTTGAACTTCCGGTCGAAATACGCTCAAAAAGTGCATTTAACGGGAATTTATTATCGAAATTCATCCGTATTATTACTTAGTGTACCGACGTTAAGAGCTGTGAATGTTATTATCAAAATCCATCGGCGTTATCTATGAAAATGCTAGAGCTCATGGTGATTTCACTCCAAATTGGATATAATTCTTATTTAAAGGTAAAAACAATACATTTGAGCATTCATACATAATAATCTTAATGTGCTCTGTGCTGGGAATACTCACAATATAAAATATATGGGCATTTATAATGGGTTTATGTAATGCAATGGCAATTTCATTACAAGCAAAATCAGTTACTGAAGTTTTACTCTTCTTTTTTCAAATGTGAACTTATCATACGTGGAAGATGACGAAAGGGATGTGGAGTCCAAATTATATATATACTTGTATCGCTTGTTTGATCGTTACGAAACTCTTCATATGAGAGTTCCATTTAATACTAAAGATTAAGCTCGTTAACGGCTGGAATTAGCCCTGAAAGAGAGGGTGCTTAGAGGGGAGGATCGAAAAGTTTTGTATATCCAATTCACTTGCATATTTGATTTTACTAGAAAACTTTGTTTTATATACCTTCTTTTAATTTATCTCGAATTTCAATCGTGATATTTGCATTTTATAATTGTGAGTCCTTATTAAACCTCTCTTTAAGTCATTCCAGGTTAACAATAAGTCAATAAGTTGTCTTATTCGAAGCTTAAATACCCCAAATATTTTTTTCATTGAACTTTTACTGCGTGAGGTACATGCAAATACTCTGTTTGATATCGTCAATATATAAGACTTTACTTGCTAAACTAGAAAATGTTAATTAGATCTATAACATGCTCCATGTTTAGCTATTATTTGTCATTGGCTGAAATTGGACCTGGAATGGTAGGTGTTTAGAGGGAGGGGGTAATTCGAAAATTCAAAGTATTTCCCTTATGATGAGTCAGATCTAAAATTGTTACAGAACCAATCTTGTTAAACTATTGCTGCTCTACAATTGTTGCGCTATACATTTTTTCGTAGCTATTAATATTAAGCGGGTTATTAAAACTTTCTTGTCTTCAAGCTTCAGTAAATCCCCACCCCTTCTACTCATCAGATTTTTACAAAAAAAAAAAAAAAAGAAATAGTGAATTTATTAATAAAGTGAAATCACTCGTGTGCTATACCGCCACTTAAGAAATCTGCTTAGTTTACGCAGCCGCTGATGGACTTTTATTACTGCTAATGTCTTAGCAGTCCCAGAATTAAGTTTGTAATCACCCAATACCTGCCAGCCTTTATGTTCTAATAACTCACTCCACTCTGAATGTCATTAAACGGAATATCGTTGAATTCAGCCATATTTCAACGTTTTGTCTACTACTGCTTATGTCAAGTCTGTTGCGATGAGTTTACTCAAACCGATAACATACACACACTTGTGTGCTTGAATGTTTATACATATAACGTCCTCTATATTGTCACAATAAGGATATTAAAAATAAAAAGCAAAAGGACCACAATTCGTTGAGCATCGATTCAATATTCGTTTAAGTGTGTTTTGCTGAGTTCAAAGTTAGACGACACCCCGATAGCAGACCCTCTTGCATGAAATAACATGGCAGAATTTGATTAGATCTCTTGCAGATGAGCTCATTTGACTTTGATACATATGTTAGGTAGTGAGCAGCTGGATATGCTAATAGTACCCGGAACGATATATTATTCCTCACAGGGAGCGTAACATTGCATAAATTACCTGAAACTACTGGCCATGGAATCTGCATGTTCCTGCCATCTTAATAGACGCCATAAGGAAGTTCGACTAATACTTTTTCTAACGTGTTGACGGTGACTGCGAGTCTTAATTGAACTGATCGGCATTTTATTGATTTAATTAGAGTTTTTAGCAGATTTCCCTTAAGGGAAATCAGCCATTGAGGTCTTACGTGACGCGATTTTCGAAGAGATGACGAAAATGAGGTCCGTTCAAAACTGTATATATATATATATATATATATATGCTTTAGATGGGAAGAATTAATATCTCCGTTATTATGCGTCGGATCGAAACATAATATAGGACTAATCTTATTGCAAATGTAATGTTCTATAAATGTTGTTATAACGTTTTTTAACTATCTTCATTATTAACCGAGATATTTGAATTTGTTAGTTTTCGGCTTTCAGTAAACCCCCACTCCTACTCATCTCATATTAACAATAAGCTATTATGTTATGAAGCACTTTATTTGAAGTCTATATATATATATATATATATATATATATATATATATATCATATTTATTTATAGCTGGTGGTGAGGGTGATGAATGGTTAATCACAAAAACTTTTTTATGGCTCCTCACAATTTTATTTCTTATAAACGCTGAGCGCTTTCGGGGACTAAATCCCCATCCTCAGAGCTACAAAACAATGTAACACCATAATTAGGAGTCTAAAAATCAGTTGTTAAAAATATTTTACATAATTAGTCATATAACAAAAACGTCTATAACATTATAAAAATTTTTTACAATAATAACACCTAACTTAAAAACACATTTACAATTAAAATATAACAAATTCATAATTACTATTTCAACATTAAAGTAATATTATAAGCAAAAATTACCGTCAGAGCGTAGGGCAATCCTATAGACTTGCTACTAGGCTAAACCCTGCCGATGCACTGAGGCCAAGGGGATCGTTCCAAGCCGCTAGGGAGGGGGCAGAGACAAGTCTGGACATGAGAGACGCGTTAGTGTCAGTCTGCACATTTACATTGCCTTTATTTATGGCTTTTTCAAGTTTTATTTCCATAGCCTCCACCATGTCCAACAGATAACCCCTAACATCACTATGAATTAATTTTATCCGGTGGTCTCCAGCATGGTGGTTGTGCTCCTTACAATGTGCATAAAACTCTGAGCCTGCTCTCATGTGTTCCTTAGCCCTGATCCGTAACTTCCTCTCTGTCCTCCCAACGTAGCTGGCTTCACACATCCCGCACTTCATCATGTACACCCCTGATCTGTCTCCTAGAGGAGTAGCATCCTTGATTTTAGAGACAAAATTCAGAAGTGACGCCCTCTTTCTGTAGGCTATTCTAATGCCCTGCCTATTTAGTTTTCTTCCAAGTATTTCCGAAAGCCGGCCCAAATATGGCAATACTCCCCAGGATTTAACCTCCTCCCCCCCACCCCTAAAAGTCTCCCTCATCAATTTTTTGGAAACCCTCTCCGCTCCTATAAATGTTTAGGTCCAGGAAGGTTATTTTTCCTGCCTCCTCTTGGTCCAAAGTAAATTTTATGTTGGGATGTTGCACATTTAAGTAGTTGTGCATCCTATGCAAATCCTCTGTTGACCCCTCAAAAATGCACAAAGTGTCATCTACATAACGTGCCCAGAATTTAATTTTGTTTTTAAAGGGGTTTCTGTCCGACATTATAAAGCAATGTTCAAACCAGTTCATGAATACATCGGCCGCTAGGGGGCTGATCGGATTTCCCATAGCAAGACCTTTCTGTTTATAAAATTTGCCTTCGAACAGACAGTAGCCCTGCGAAAGTATGAGTTTTATTATGTTAGAAATCTCCAAAGAAATTATAGGGTCACATTTTTTATAATATAGTGCCCTATCAAAAAGCGACCACGCTTCCTGAGGGGGTATGTTTGAATACATGTTTACTATGTCAAAGGACACCATAATGCACGTTTTGCTTAAATGTAATTTACCTATTTTTTCTATAAGTTGAGAACTGTTGTTAATAGTGAATGCTGGCTTAAAATTTGTAATTTTATTAAACTCAAAAATGATTCTTTTGGCAAGCAGTTCTGTAGGTGATCCTACATTTGAAACGATGGGCCGCAGAGGATATCCCTGTTTATGTACTTTTACAACACAATATAATTTGGGAGGCAGGGGATTTTTATTAATGAGGCCACTACGCTCCTCCGGTTTAAACAATACATTACAATTAAATATTGCCTCTTTCACCTTTTTATTGAATGTATTAGTAGGATCCACTTCCAGCTCTTCACATTTTTCATCAATTAACAATGAATAAGTTTTATTCAGATAAGTATCCTTTTTCATTATCACAGCAGCCTGGCTTTTATCTGCTTTTATGATTAAAAGATCATTTAATTTTAATTTGTGATTAATTCCTTTAATAATTTTATGCTCAGAGTTGGAAGTGGATTGACGAGCTACCTTATTTCTTATAAATCTATTTATGACTGTTGCACATTCGCCTTTTATAACATTATCGATTCTCAAACAGTCTATGGAGGCAGCTAGTTTTACTATTTCATTTCTCGATATAGGAAAGGTCTTGCTATGGGAAATCCGATCAGCCCCCTAGCGGCCGATGTATTCATGAACTGGTTTGAACATTGCTTCATAATGTCGGACAGAAACCCCTTTAAAAACAAAATTAAATTCTGGGCACGTTATGTAGATGACACTTTGTGCATTTTTGAGGGGTCAACAGAGGATTTGCATAGGATGCACAACTACTTAAATGTGCAACATCCCAACATAAAATTTACTTTGGACCAAGAGGAGGCAGGAAAAATAACCTTCCTGGACCTAAACATTTATAGGAGCGGAGAGGGGGTTAAATTTTCTATTTATAGAAAGCCGACTTGCACGGACATAAGTATTAACCAAATGTCTTTCCAACACCCCAGGGTAAAGGAAACCCCTTTCATCTATCTCATTGACAGGCTCCTATCTGTTCCAATGGACGATGAAAATTTCCAGAAAGAATTATGCCATATTTACCACTTAGGAGAACAGAATGGCCATAGTCGCGATTTTATAAGAAAAATATATGGCAGGAGGGTTTCCAAAAAATTGATGAGGGAGACTTTTAGGGGTGGGGGGGAGGAGGTTAAATCCTGGGGAGTATTGCCATATTTGGGCCGGCTTTCGGAAATACTTGGAAGAAAACTAAATAGGCAGGGCATTAGAATAGCCTTCAGAAAGAGGGCGTCACTTCTGAATTTTGTCTCTAAAATCAAGGATGCTACTCCTCTAGGAGACAGATCAGGGGTGTACATGATGAAGTGCGGGATGTGTGAAGCCAGCTACGTTGGGAGGACAGAGAGGAAGTTACGGATCAGGGCTAAGGAACACATGAGAGCAGGCTCAGAGTTTTATGCACATTGTAAGGAGCACAACCACCATGCTGGAGACCACCGGATAAAATTAATTCATAGTGATGTTAGGGGTTATCTGTTGGACATGGTGGAGGCTATGGAAATAAAACTTGAAAAAGCCATAAATAAAGGCAATGTAAATGTGCAGACTGACACAAACGCGTCTCTCATGTCCAGACTTGTCTCTGCCCCCTCCCTAGCGGCTTGGAACGATCCCCTTGGCCTCAGTGCATCGGCAGGGTTTAGCCTAGTAGCAAGTCTATAGGATTGCCCTACGCTCTGACGGTAATTTTTGCTTATAATATGACTTTAATGTTGAAATAGTAATTATGAATTTGTTATATTTTAATTGTAAATGTGTTTTTAAGTTAGGTGTTATTATTGTAAAAAATTTTTATAATGTTATAGACGTTTTTGTTATATGACTAATTATGTAAAATATTTTTAACAACTGATTTTTAGACTCCTAATTATGGTGTTACATTGTTTTGTAGCTCTGAGGATGGGGATTTAGTCCCCGAAAGCGCTCAGCGTTTATAAGAAATAAAAGTGTGAGGAGCCATAAAAAAGCTTTTGTGATTAACCATATATATATATATATATATATATATATATATATATCAAATATTATTATCATCGAACAATTACGTTTTGAGATAAATGCAAATAGTCAACGCACGTGGGAAATCTGCTTAGTTTGCACAGCCCCTGCGGAACGGACTATTGAATGATTTTTCTACCAAAAATGATAATGTTTATTACAATATAGCGAGAATAATTTTTAAGGGAGAATTGCCTTTTAACTCAGCTCGTCTTTATATTAGACAAGCAGAATTGCAATCAAGAACCACATATTTTCATGATGGTGTTGCTGAGAGTTAAGGATAGTACATACTTCTGAAATACAAAGTCCTCAGTTCAGAACTAAGTATTTTCAAGGATAGCTATGTGCATATCAGAGCTATTGAGAAGATTGCAGTGATTCGGCGCAGCAATAGGTGTCATTGAAACTGCAGAAATACCTTGAATTGCTGCTGATCAGGAAAATGAGACTTATTGCCCTTAACACTAAAATATATCAGGTAAATAGTATCTTCTCAAAGTAAATATAGTCTTCTAATCGCAAAAATGCCACAGCCTCTGCCCAAGTATCAGAGCTGTTCTTCGGGGTAATTCTGAAAACAAAATTCTAGATTAAGAATTCTTTGAATCTTCATAAAGACGGTGAGTTTTTTCGATTATATCTCTGATTCATAGTACTGCTAGAAACCTAAATATGTTTTTCTACAAATTAATTTAATCCCGGCTATACTTGACTATAAAGCACAGACTCTTATCTCTTGAAGTGCTATTGGCAACCTTCGTGAAGAGTGGATTACTGACAAACACCATCCAGTACATTAAAAAAGTTTTGAACAGCAAAGAAATACAACATTTTCCCACCATATTTTATGATCTCATCATAAATGATATATATAATATAATATGTTATAATTCTACATTAATGGTATATCATTTATACGGATCTATAGCCTATTATTAATAACATTGATGTACCCTCGAATTCGCCAGTATAGATTTAATTCTGGTATTTGAGGATTATATCTTCAAAATATAATGAAATATTGAACAGTTCAGAGTTTTGAAAAATATTGAACTTACCTTAGACTGTAGGGCTCATTTCTCTCTGCATTATATCAGACGTCATTGCTGCATATATATATAAAACTAAGAATCGCTCTGGAACAGTTTAATTACCATCCTTCTTTCTAAATAAAAGGGAAGTATTTGGTCATCACTCATAAATAAATTAAAATTCAGATGTTCATTTGGGGATTTTGAATCATGTCAAATCAATTCATAATACTCAAAACACTATGCATTAATTGTTCCTTCAGTTATAATCTATTATATTAATAATTGTACATTTGTAAATATAAAAAAAGAAACTGCTGCTAATATTCGATTTTTGAGAGGAAAATTTGTTTGTAGCTTAATAATTGAAGCCTATAAAAAAGAGTTTGTGAAATATAATGAATAAACCGTATCTGTTCCTCTAAGTTTTTTTAAATTTTAAAGTAAATCAGTCTAGAACTTGTTTTGAGCTCGATTATACACGGAATGTAGTTAAAGTGGCATCTGTACCTTGAAATCAGCCAATCTCTTTTTCAGAGCCTTTTCATTGCATTGGTCAAAACTGGAAACCTAATTCCAGAATTTTCAGACCTGTATGTAAATTAGAATGAGAATGTAAAGGAGCCTGGAGGAGGAGGAGGTTGGTAGCCTATGTAGTAATTGTATTTTAATCACGTATGTTAACCGGTAATTGGTCTTCTTTACGCTAAAATGAATCGTACGATTAGAAATGATGTTAATATTGATCTTCCCTGATAAATCTTGAAAATCGTTTTTTTTGGGCTAAAACAGAATTACTTTTTTTGTTTCTTCATTTAGTTTGAATAATGTTTAATAGGAGCACTACATTTTATTCGACTCCCGGAACGATGTAGGTTATTCATATACAGAAGTATATGGCATCTTGGTCATAAATTATGCTCCTGATTTTTGTATCCTTTGAAGCAAAAACATCTAAGGTTAAATTATTTAATAGTCCCTTGGTGATGGCTACAGAACATTTTAACCGAATCAGGTGCTTTTAAATGCACAGTACAATAATATTTCTAAAGGATCTGTGAGGAAATAAGAATCTGTATCCATATATCAATATAAACGTACACTAACCTTCATTAAAATAAATTCGTGCCCATTGAAATAGAAACCATGGAATTTGCTACGTTGCATTTCATAAATAGTTTCTAAATTGGCCACAGTTGGGCATGCTTAAAATTCCCAGTCGCCCCTAATGACTTTAATCGAGGTTCTAAAACTAAATAATGGCTACAATATGTTAAACATAATTTACTATTAATGAAAGAGTCCTTTGCAAACATATACTGGAGGATTAGCTTGGAATCTCCCATAATATGCGCATTCATTAATTTATATGTATGCCACAATGCAATTATTTACAAAAATTTCTTTAGGCCAGTGTGCTTTTAAAATTGAATTTATTTTTGTATTGTATTTTATTATATTTTTATTAAGGAAATGTACTGATCTAAATTACATTTTAATCTTATAGATATATTTGTATTCTTTATTTAAATTCATTATGGGTAAGCCGGTACTACATTTTATTTTGTTTTATTTCAAAATCTCCTACGCATTTCATCATATCCTTGTCGAGGAAAAGAAATGTCTAAGGAATATTATGGATATCGTAAGTCTTGTTTATAATATTTGATAATGTACATCTATGATTTTGTGTAATGGGATTTCATTTGGTGAGATTTTCTTCGCAATACCAATTTTTGTTATTGACTTTAGCTGAGACTCTGAATTCCCTAATACCATTTAATTTTATAATAATGTAACATAATACGTAAATGATGGCCGAATATAAGTAATGTATCCAGTCTTGATCATATGATAAGGACTGAAGTTTTTAATATTATCTAAAATTCAACGTAAGTGCATCCATATAAATAAAACCGTAAGGTTTGCCCGATTTTCTATTTAAATTTGGGGGGAATCAAAATGTTTTTCCATTTTAAACCATTCTAAGAACATTGCCATCAAAATTGACAATCTTGTCTGTCTGTCTGTCCGTTTTTCTTTATGTCGTCTGTGCACCCGACAGTGTTTTGATTAGTTAGTGCTAGATGGAAAAAATTATTTTTCGGTATTTTTGCATTAGTTTCAACCAATATGTAATGAAATTGTAAACAAAAATTAATTAATTACAAATTAAAGAAAATTGCCAGAAGTATAAATAGAAAAGTTAAAAACGAAAATGCATATCGATTTTAATTGCGAAAGGAAAATTAATGTGGTTCATACTACATAAATAAAAATATACAATTTTTTATGTATTCAAATAAAATCTTGATACTACACAGAAAATCGGAATATAAGTACTATATATAATCTAAAAATAATTAATACGAAAATGATCTGATGACGATTTATTATAAAGGCCTTCTTCATTTTCACACCAGACTCCAGGCTCTACTGTCGGAAAGTAAATAAAAGTTGGACTTGAATGGTAGCTAAAATATAACTTATTATTAATAAAAAAGGTGCAACAATTAAATATAGAAAATTTACCCCAAGTACATATGGACACATGTCAATACCATTACTTGAAGGTTTCATAATGAGGAAAATCCTTCTTTCATATTAAAAACTTTTTTCAATATAGTTTGATTATCAATATTTATTAAGATGGAAAAACTTACACTTAACTGTACGAATAATATCCATATTCGACAATTGAGTCATATGAAACTAATAACACTTTAATTTTGTATAGTTGAAAACTGATTTATTCTATTGCAATGGATATCTATCCATCCTGGAGAACGTATCTACGTTTGACCCTATTGCTCAGGCGGTGGATTGTCAGGCTGTTGCGATCTGGCTGCGGTGATAAGCAGTGGAAGCTGAAATATATAAAAAATCCCACAACCAAACCACTAACAAGAATTTAGGAAGGGCCACCAACAATCGACTCGAGTCCAAATTCAAATATATAAATTTATTTATAATAAAAATATTCACCAATTATAAATATTAATAATTAAAATGAAAAGGCACCTTTATAAATATAATGGGGGACACTTAATAATACTTAGTCTATATTACAATAAAAAGACTTAGCTGTTTAATAGAAGTGCTGACTTAGCCGTGAGAGATAGAGTAGCCTAGGCAGGCAGGAACAAGCTGAAGGATTAACTCTCGGACGAGAAGCAAGGTCTCCCCTCCAGAGGATGCCGAATATGATCCGTCGTGTCGGGGTCCTTATATAGGGCTAATCCGGGAGTGAACTTTGAACTGCCGATCGAAATACGCTCAAGAAGTGCATTTAATGTGAATTAATTATCAAAATTCATCCGTATTATTACTTAGTGTACCGACGTTAAGAGCTGTGAATGTTATTGTCAAAATCCATCGGCGTTATCTATGAAAATGCTAGAGCACATGGTGACTTCACTCTAAATTGGATATAATTCTTATTTAAAGGTAAAAACAATACATTTAAGCATTCATACATAATAATCTTAATGTGCTCTGTGCTGGGAATACTCAGAATATAAAATATATGGCCATTTATAATGGGCTTATGTAATGCAATATCAATTTCATTACAAGGCATAAACAAACATTATAATATCCCGTTTTGAAGATGTTTTTTACATTATTCCAATGTAATCATGTTACAATTCTAAACACAACTTTTGCCCATCTAGCTCGTGTTAATCGAAACACTGCCCTCGTTTGTTGCTCAATCACTCAACAAAGACTAAAAAGATTCCTATGACTTTTTATATTTGCTAGTCAATTTTATCAAGGTACCACAAATACAATATGACAATACGAATTTTTCGCTAGGAGGAGAGTAGGAGTTAATTTCGACGTGACCATCAATATCTTCGTAAGCATTGGTTTAGAGTAAAAAATATAAAAGCCAATTTTTTTTTAGAATAACAATATTGGCCCAAAATCGTTGTTTACATTTGTGAATTTGGAAATGTTGACTTCACGGATGGCAAACACTTTATTTGCGTTTCAAGAAAATGCCAGAAGAGAGTTGGAAAATTGTTTTTATATGAGCTAAGGGATAGGTTTTGTTATATGAGAAAATTAATACTTAATTCCGCATACTTTCTAGCAATTCTAATCATAAATTGGTTTGTTCATATCATCATCATTATAACCTACGTTTATCTCGGGTAAAACAAATGAATTGCAGCATTTTTAATTTTCATGTTACAGGGCATTTGTGACATTGATGAATACGATTGGATGATTTTGTGTAACCAAGCTTTATATATCAAAGAGAAAGCATTTCTACTCCAATCCGTTAACGACGAGTAACATGGATAGTACTTTAATATTTGCATATTTGTACATAAGGTAAAATGAGTTTATAATTCATTATAGAAATTATTTGAATTTATAAAAGCACATTACTCAAGGGCTGCTTAACTAACAATATTTTCTATTTTATTGTTATTAATTTGCGTCCACTTTTTGCTACTATGGCTAATTGGGACGGGTTATCTGCAGGTCCCCCTTTTCTAGCTGAGGATTTCATTTAATGAGTGCGCCACTAAATAAATTCCATGTGTCCAGGTGGGAATCGAACTCTCCACTTCAGGTTTATTATCTCAGATTAAGGCCAACGCTTTAGCTCACATGGCTAATTGTATGTTCCTCGTACATGAACCATACGCGGTAGCGTTACAGCGAGTTATATACAGATTTCTCTACCTCCCTAACCATTCTTTAAAAACAACTCTTGTAACTTAAGCTCTACTTGTAGTGGACTTAACTGAAAGCCACAAGAGTGGCGCAAGAATGGGAGCCTACTAACGTTAAGAGAAAGGAAAAATCCGTTAACATCAAGTTGAAAAATGTAAATAACAGCTATTATGAACCAGGGTTGGTTGTTTGGCATTTTTCAATTTTAGTAATACAATTTATTATTATTAATTTGTCATAATTTATTAATAAGAAACAGATATTGAAGAAGCTAGGGGAGTTTTTAGTAAATCTCTCTCTCTCTCTCTCTCTCTCTCTCTCTCTCTCTCTCTCTCTCTCTCTCTCTCCCCTCTCTCTCTCTATCCCCCCCCCTCTCTCTCCCCCCTCCTCTCTCTCTCCCCTCTCTCCTGTCTCTCTCTCTATCTATCTCTCTCCCCCTCCACCACCTCTCTCTCTCTCCCCCTCTCTCTCTCCCCTCTCTCCATCTCTCTCTCTCTCTATCTCTCTCCCCCTCTCCCCCCCTCTCTCTCTCTCTCTCTCTCTCTCTCCCCCCCCTCTCTCTCTCTCTCTCTCTCTCTCTCACTCTCTCTCTCTCTCTCTCTCTCTCTCTCCTCTCTCTCTCTCTCTCTCTCTCTCTCTCTCTCTCTCTCTCTCTCTCTCTCTCTCTCTCTCTCTCACTCTCTCTCTCCCCCACTCTCCCCCCCTCTCCCCCCTCTCTCTCTCTCTCTCTCTCCCCCCTCTCTCTCTCCCTCACTCTCTCTCCCTCTTTCTCTCTCTCTCTCTCTCTCTCTCTCTCTCCCTCTCACACTTTCTCTCTCTCTCTCACTCTCTCTCTCTCTCTCTCTCTCTCTCTCTCTCTCTCTCTCTCTCTCTTCTCTAACGTTCTCTCCATGCATATATATGACAGAATTATTAATGCATTTACGAATACCTCTTTACTTCCCATTAATACATGTTTTTATAAGTTAAAATAATAAAAACTCAATGGAAGAAAAGAATCGCAAATTCTCTTTAAATTACTACAATGTCCTAAAGCAAAACACTAGTGAAAAGAGTATAAAGGGAGGGAGATAATTTACTGCTCCCATTTTCCTTTTACGGCAAGAGAATTCTGCTTATTTGCCTAGAAGGATTTATTATCTACTCCACTCCTTCCAGAAAGACCTTTATTTTTTTTCCTTTCTTTAGGAGATGACAAAATTCTGAAACAAGGGGGAAATTGTATTAATTATTCATAATTAATGTGAAATGGAAATAAAATCAAATTACTGAATAATTAACTTTTATTATTATTAAATTGCGTTTAAGCAAATGAAGTTTAGAAAACGCAGTTTCATTTGTTTATGGAATTACGTTATTGTTAATTTTAATTTGTCTTCAATAACTTGTATAAGTCCGCCACGCAAATGCTGAGGAGACTAAGTATGTCATTTCCCACTTGCTGCAAAGCCATCCATCATACTTTATTTCATTCTCTATAAAGGGACTATGTAAAGGGGCTTTGAAATTGACGTAAACTAGACTAGAGATGTTTATTGGAGTAGAAGTGGAATATAGGCTGAAAAGTAAAACAAAAAAAATTTCTAGTTTAATTGAACTAAGATGTAAAAAGATTACTTTTTAACAAGTTTGGTTGTATAATGTTTTAGCATATTTCCCTTAAGAGAAATCAGCTATTGAGGTCGTAAACATGACGCGATTTTCCTAATATATATATATATAGATAGATAGATAGATAGATAGACAGAGAGATAGTTTTATATAATTGTCCGATAACGCTAGCGGTCGTTTTTGTTTGATCGTTACCAAACTGGATTCCTAAACGTATTATGTAAAAATAAAGATCAAATTCATAGACGGCTTAAACTGAACCAGTGAAAGGGGAGTCACCCCCTTTTCTGATTTCAGCCTTTAGTAAGCCCCCCCCCCTCTCTGATTAATACCATCACGTGGAAGATCCGTTTAGTTCACTTTTTTATTTATTCTCAACATTAAATAAATTTTATTTCATTTTTGATGTACATGATCTGTAAACATTCAATTTCATCTGTAATTATTCATTGGGGCCATAATTTTTACATTTATCTTATTTGTGTGGTTAAAATGCTTAAATGATATAATTTTCTTCTATGTTTACGTATTTTAAAATAATAACATAGCTTGTATGAGGTTTTTTAATGATTTATGTTGGTCAGCTGATCATAGCTTGTATGAGGTTATTTTAATGATTTATGTTGGACAGCTGATCATAGTTTGTATGAGTTTATTTTAATGATTTATGTTGGTCAGCTGATCATAGCTTGTATGAGGTTATTTTAATGATTTATGTTGGTCAGCTGATCATAGCTTGTATGAGGTTTTTTTAATGATTTATGTTGGTCAGCTGATCATAGCTTGTATGAGGTTATTTTAATGATTTATGTTGGTCAGCTGATCATAGCTTGTATGAGGTTATTTTAATGATTTATGTTGGTCAGCTGATCATAGCTTGTATGAGGTTATTTTAATGATTTATGTTGGTCAGGCTGATCATAGATTGTATGGGTTTTTTTAATGATTTATGTTGGTCAGCTGATCATAGCTTGTATGAGGTTTTTTTTAATGATTTATGTTGGTCAGCTGATCATAGCTTGTATGAGGTTATTTTAATGATTTATGTTGGTCAGCTGATCATAGCTTGTATGAGGTTTTTTTTTAATGATTTATGTTGGTCAGCTGATCATAGCTTGTATGAGGTTTTTTTAATGATTTATGTATGGTCAGCTGATCATATAGCTTGTAATGAGGTTTTTTTATTAATGATTTATGTTGGTCAGCTGATAATAGCTTGTATGAGATTTTTTTTAATGATTTATGTTGGTCAGCTGATCATAGCTTGTATGAGGTTATTTTAATGATTTATGTTGGTCAGCTGATCATAGCTTGTATGAGGTTATTTTAATGATTTATGTTGGTCAGCTGATCATAGCTTGTATGAGGTTATTTTCATGATTTATGTTGGTCAGCTGATCATAGCTTGTATGAGGTTATTTTAATGATTTATGTTGGTCAGCTGATCATAGCTTGTATGAGGTTATTGTAATGAGTTATGTTGGTCAGCTGATCATAAGCTTGTATGAGGTTTTTTTTAATGATTTATGTTGGTCAGCTGATCATAGCTTGTATGAGGTTTTTTTAATGATTTATGTTGGTCAGCTGATCATAGCTTGTATGAGGTTATTTTAATGATTTATGTTGGTCAGCTGATCATAGCTTGTATGAGGTTATTTTAATGATTTATGTTGGTCAGCTGATCATAGCTTGTATGAGGTTTTTTTAATGATTTATGTTGGTCAGCTGATCATAGCTTGTATGAGGTTATTTTAATGATTTATGTTGGTCAGCTGATCATAGCTTGTATGAGGTTTTTTTAATGATTTATGTTGGTCAGCTGATCATAGCTTGTATGAGGTTTTTTTTAATGATTTATGTTGGTCAGCTGATCATAGCTTGTATGAGGTTATTTTAATGATTTATGTTGGTCAGCTGATCATAGCTTGTATGAGGTTATTTTAATGATTTATGTTGGTCAGCTGATCATAGCTTGTATGAGGTTATTTAATGATTTTGTTGGTCAGCTGATCATAGCTTGTATGAGGTTTTTTTAATGATTTATGTTGTCAGCTGATCATAGCTTGTATGAGGTTTTTTTTATGTTTTATGTTGGTCAGCTGATCATAGCTTGTTTGAGGTTATTTTAATGATTTATGTTGGTCAGCTGATCATAGCTTGTATGAGGTTTTTTTAATGATTTATGTTGGTCAGCTGATCATAGCTTGTATGAGGTTTTTTTAATGATTTATGTTGGTCAGCTGATCATAGCTTGTATGAGGTTATTTTAATGATTTATGTTGGTCAGCTGATCATAGCTTGTATGACTTTTTTTAATGATTTATGTTGGTCAGCTGATCATAGCTTGTATGAGGTTTTTTAATGATTTATGTTGGTCAGCTGATCATAGCTTGTATGAGGTTTTTTAATGATTTATGTTGGTCAGCTGATCATAGTTGTATGAGGTTATTTTAATGATTTATGTTGGTCAGCTGATCATAGCTTGTATGAGGTTTTTTTATGATTTATGTTGGTCGCTGATATAGTTGTATGATTTTTTAAGATTATGTTGTCAGCTGATCATGCTTGTATGAGTTTTTTAATGATTTATGTTGGTCAGCTGATCATAGCTTGTATGAGTTTTTTTAATGATTTAGTTGTCAGCTGATATAGCTTGTATAGGTTTTTTTAATGATTTGTTGGTCATGATTAGTTGTATGAGGTTTTTTAATGATTTATTGGTCAGCTGATCATAGCTTGTATGAGGTTTTTTTAATGATTTATGTTGGTCAGTGTCATAGCTTGTATGAGGTTATTTTAATGATTTATGTTGGTCAGCTGATATAGTTGTATGAGTTTTTTTAATGATTTATGTTGTCAGCTGATCATAGCTTGTATGAGGTTTTTTTAATGATTTATGTTGGTCAGTGATCATAGCTTGTATGAGGTTTTTTATGATTTATGTTGTAGTATCATAGCTTGTATGAGGTTATTTAATGATTTATGTTGGTCAGCTGATCATAGCTTGTATAGGTTATTTTAATGATTTATGTTGGTCAGCTGATCATAGCTTGTATGAGGTTATTTTTAATGATTTATGTTGGTCAGCTGATCATAGCTTGTATGAGGTTATTTTAATGATTTATGTTGGTCAGCTGATCATGCTTGTATGAGGTTTTTTAATGATTTATGTTGGTCAGCTGATCATAGCTTGTATGAGGTTTTTTTTAATGATTTATGTTGGTCAGCTGATCATAGCTTGTATGAGGTATTTTTTATGATTTATGTATGGTCAGTTTGTTATCATAGCTTGTATGAGGTTTTTTTAATGATTTATGTTGGTCAGCTGATCATAGCTTGTATGAGTTATTTTTTAATGATTTATGTTGGTCAGCTGATCATAGCTTGTATGAGGTTTTTTTTTAATGATTTATGTTGGTCAGCTGATCATAGCTTGTATGAGGTTATTTTAATGATTTATGTTGGTCAGCTGATCATAGCTTGTATGAGGTTTTTTAATGATTTATGTTGGTCAGCTGATCATAGCTTGTATGAGGTTTTTTAATGATTTATGTGTCAGCTGATCATAGTTGTATGAGGTTTTTTAATGATTTATGTTGGTCAGCTGATCATAGCTTGTATGAGGTTTTTAATGATTTATGTTGTCAGTGATCATAGCTTGTATGAGGTTTTTTAATGATTTATGTTGGTCACTGATCATAGCTTGTATGAGGTTATTTTAATGATTTATGTTGTCAGCTGATCATAGCTTGTATGAGGTATTTTAATGATTTATGTTGGTCAGCTGATCATAGCTGTATGAGGTTTTTTAATGATTTATGTTGGTCATGATCATAGCTGTATGAGGTTTTTAATGATTTATGTTGGTCAGCTGATCATAGCTTGTATGAGTTTTTTAATGATTTATGTGGTCAGCTGATCATAGCTTGTATGAGGTTTTTTAATGATTATGTTGGTCAGCTGATCATAGCTTGTATGAGGTTTTTTTTAATGATTTATGTGGTGCTGATCATGCTTGTATGAGGTTTTTAATGATTTAGTTGGTCAGCTGATATAGCTGTATGAGGTTATTTTAATGATTTTGGTCAGTGATCATAGTTGTATGAGTTTTTTTTAATGATTATGTTGGTCAGCTGATCATAGCTGTATGAGGTTTTTAATGATTTATGTTGGTCAGCTGATCATAGCTTGTATGAGGTTTTTTAGATTTATGTGCATGATCATAGCTTGTATAGGTTTTTTTAATGATTTATGTGTCAGCTGATCATAGCTTTATGAGGTTTTTTAATGATTTATTGTCCTGATATAGCTTGTATGAGTTTTTTATGATTATGTTGTCAGCTGATCTAGTTGTATGAGGTTTTATGATTTATGTTGTCAGTGATCAAGTTGATGAGGTTTTTATGATTTTGTGGTCAGCTGATCATAGCTTGTATGAGTTTTTAATATTTATGTTGTCAGCTGATCATACTTGTATGAGGTTTTTAAGATTTATGTGGTCAGCATCAAGCTTGTATGAGGTATTTAATGATTTATTTGGCAGCTGATCATAGCTTGTATAGGTTATTTTAATGATTTATTTGGTCATATCTAGCTTATGAGGTTTTTTAATATTATGTTCAGCTGATCATAGCTTTATGAGGTATTTTAATGATTTATGTGTCAGGATCATATTGTATAGATAATTTTAATGATTATGTGTCAGCTGAATAGCTTGTATGAGGTTTTTTTTAATGATTATGTGGTCAGCTGATCATAGCTTGTATGAGGTTATTTTAATGATTTATGTTGGTCAGCTGATCATAGCTTGTATGAGTTTTTAATGATTTATGTTGGTCAGCTGATCATAGCTTGTATGAGGTTTTTTAATGATTTATGTGGTCAGTGATCTAGCTTTATGAGGTTTTTTAATGATTATGTGGCAGCTGATCAAGCTTTATAGGTTTTTTATGATTTATGTTGTCGCTGATCATAGCTTGTATAGGTTTTTTTAATGATTTATGTTGGTCGTACATAGCTTGTATGAGGTTTTTAATGATTTATGTTGGTCAGCTGATCATAGCTTGTATGAGGTTTTTTAATGATTTATGTTGGTCAGCTGATCATAGCTTGTATGAGGTTTTTTAATGATTTATGTTGGTCAGCTGATCATAGCTTGTATGAGGTTTTAATGATTTATTTGGTCAGCTGATCATAGCTTGTATGAGTTTTTAATGATTTATGTTGGTCAGCTGATCTAGTTGTATGAGGTTTTTAATGATTTATGTTGGTCACTGATCATAGCTTGTATGAGGTTTTTATGATTTATGTTGGTCAGCTGATCATAGCTTGTATGAGGTTATTTTAATGATTTATGTTGGTCAGCTGATCAAGCTTGTATGAGGTTATTTAATGATTTATGTGTCAGCTGATCATAGCTTGTATGAGGTATTTAATGATTTATGTTGGCAGCTGACATAGCTTGTATGGTTATTTTAATGATTTAGTTGGTCAGCGTCATAGCTTGTATGAGGTTTTTAATGATTATGTTGTCAGTGATCATAGCTTGTATGAGGTTTTTAATGATTTATGTGTCAGCGATCATACTTGTATGAGGTTATTTAATGATTTATGTTGGTCAGCTGATCATAGCTTATGAGGTTTTTAATGATTTATGTGGTCAGCTGATCATAGCTTTATGAGGTTTTTTTTAATGATTTATGTTGGTCAGCTGATCATACTTGTATGAGGTTTTTAATGATTTATGTTGTCAGCGATCATAGCTTGTATGAGGTTTTTTTAAGATTAGTTGGTCAGTGATCAAGCTTGTATGAGGTTTTTTAAGATTAGTGTATGATATAGTTTGAGTTTTAATGATTTTGTTGTCAGTGATTAGTGTATGAGTTATTTAATGATTTATGTTGGTCATGATAAGTTGAGAGGTTTTTAATGATTTATTGGCACTGATCATACTTATAGTTTTTTTAATATTTAGTTGGTCACTAATAGCTTTATGAGGTTTTTTATATTTATGTGTCCTGAAAGTTAGAGGTTTTTTATATTTATGTTTCAGTATCAAGTTGATAGTATTTTAGATTAGTTGGTCTGATTAGCGATGAGGTTTTTAAATTTATGTGGTCACGATCATCTTGTATGATTATTTAGATTATGTTGTCACGACATAGCTTGTATGAGGTTTTAATGATTTATGTGAGCACATAGCTTGTATGAGGTTTTTTTTAATGATTTATTTGGTCAGTATCATAGCTTGTTGAGGTTATTTTAATGATTTATTTGTCAGCTGATCATAGCTTGTTAGTTTTTAATGATTTATGTTGGTCAGTGATCATAGCTTGTATGAGGTTTTTTTAATGTTTATGTTGGTCAGGATCATAGCTTGTATGAGGTTTTTTTAATGATTTATGTTGGTCAGCTGATCATAGCTTGTATGAGGTTTTTTTAATGATTTATGTTGTCATGATCATAGCTTTATGAGGTTTTTTAATGATTTATGTTGGTCAGCTGATCATAGCTTGTATGAGGTTTTTTAATGATTATGTGGTCAGCTGATCATAGCTTGTATGAGGTTTTTTAATGATTTATGTTGGTCAGCTGATCATAGCTTGTATGAGGTTTTTAATGATTTATGTTGGTCAGCTGATCATAGCTTGTATGAGGTTTTTTTTAATGATTTATGTTGGTCAGCTGATCATAGCTTGTATGAGTTTTTTAATGATTTATTTGGTCAGCTGATCATAGCTTGTATGAGGTTATTTTAATGATTTATGTTGGTCAGCTGATCATAGCTTGTATGAGGTTTTTTAATGATTTATGTTGGTCAGCTGATCATAGCTTGTATGAGGTTTTTTAATGATTTATGTGGTCAGCTGATCATAGCTTGTATGAGGTTTTTTAATGATTTATGTTGGTGCTGATATAGCTGTTGAGGATTTAATGATATTTTGTCGTCATATTTATAGGTTTTTTTAAATTTAGTTGTCACTGTCATATTGATGAGGTAATTTAATGATTTATTGGCAGCTGAATACTTTAAGGTATTTTAAGATATTGCAACTGATCATACTTATTTTTTTTAATGAATATTTGGTCACTTTATAGCTTGTATGAGGTTATTTAAGATTTATGTGGTCGCTGTCTACTTGGAAAGTTTTAATTAAATTTATGTTGTCGTACATAGCTTTATGAGGTTTTTTTTAATATTTTTATTTAGTCACTGTCATACTGAGAAGTTTTAATGAATTTAGTTTTCATGACAATTTATGAGGTTTTTTTTTGTATGAGGTTTTTTAATGATTTATGTTGGTCAGCTAGGGACTGATGATGGAGCGAGTGCTCCGAAAGCGATTTGCGAATGAACGAGGTCATTTCCTTTGATTCTTTTCAGTGAAATTATTCCTAAGTTTGTTTTTCAACTTACTTCATCCTTGCTCATTTATGATGAATTGCAGATCGAATAAAATGCTATACAGACTTTATATGCCAAAGAAGCTGATGAAGTAATACTCGATTCTGAAAGCGATTACTTTTGAAAGCCTATATAAGAAACGCATAAACTTCGTATTGCATAGACTCCTATTTTTCGAAAATCATACCTAAATAAGGAATCATCCGTCCTACTGGCTTCAAATCAGTTTCTTATTGGAGTGTTTTCCCTTGTATATTTACGGTTATAGAGTTTCTCCCCATGAAGAGAAGTTGTAAGAAAGATGCTGTCGGTGATGTACATTTGCCGGAAAACGTGTGTTCAGAGTATACAAAGTGCCAAATTGCACCAATATGTCTGTAGCAATAAGCTTGTTCTTGATGTTGAGCGAATGAGTGCTTCTTTTTTATCAAAACCTTATTAACCCATTTAGTACCGGCCTCATTTACGAAATCTACTCTTTGTGGCCGAGTGAAAATATCTGTGAAGGAACAAACGTACTGGTTGGATGATCGGCCACCAAGAGCCAACATAGGCAACTGTTGCGTGACCGGCACTGAACGGGTTTAACAAATTGTACAATTTATCCCCAGGACTTGAAGGGCCACAAAGTCAATATTGCTTGCCCAAAAATTAATGCACTCGCAATATTGATTGCGTTCCGAAACTATGTATTTACATTCTAGACAATCCATAATCAGCTCATCAGCCATTAGCCTAAATATTGATTCAGTCCGAAGCTGTTCAAAAGGGAATAAAATCTTTAATTAGAATTACTATCTTGAATCAGGAAAAAATAAATAAATAAATCTTTGCAGTTCGAAAATTCGATGTCAATGACGCAGAATTAACTTTTTTTAATTTTGAATGAATTCGGAAAATCCCTTTCAAGTCCAAAGAGAGGAGTACCGAACATTTCTGACCAGTAAGAGGCGCTTGACAATTGCCTTATCTTAAATTTGGATTGAAAATTCCATTGATGGACGCTAAAGCGTTATTTACACAGGAACTAGTTCTTAAATCCACCTTGGACCCAAAATTTTTTATTTTGCTGAATTTTTCCAAGGCGAGTATCTAAAAAAGACGATTGCCGATATTGTTATTGCGTTTCTTGGAAAGACAGTTCAACAGAGGCAATGTGAATGTTATGTCTCGAATAAGGTCTCTAAAGTTTGTCTAATGCTCCTTACTGGATCAAGGCCAAACACCAACTAGCTGCAAGTCAAGGAAGGTTACCATTTATAAAACCGTAACTTGGATGAAAGCCAATGCTTAGGTCATTACTCAGTAATAATTTATACAAATGTTAACTGGAAGTACATATCATATTAACAAATGTTATTTATCAAGAGGAAACAAGGTTAAACACTTGCTTTAGCCAATTATAATGCAATTTCAATGTCAACTTTCACAATTAATTATATGGAATCCATAGTCGATCTCTGCTCGTCTTTATACCGAGTAGGATGCAAATGTTGATTAATAAAACTCATTTCTTCCCTCAGGTAACTGGACTCCTCTACCATGGTGAAATAGTTAGACATGCCCTTATATTTCTCAGATATCCAGAACCAAAAAATGAGCGTAAAAAGGGAAAGGTTATATTGAATATTTTAACTTCATTCCACCTTAGGTTTTGACGTAATCTGGAGTAACCAGTTATTCCGCTGGTCTCAATGAGATGCAACATTCAATTAATCTTCATTGCCAACAATTCAGTGAGGCAAGGACAGGCTTCACAAGTTCAATGAGTTCTGCGTTAGTGATCGAGAGTAGGCGACAATCCACTGCTGTTCAGGGTTGTTTTCGATTCATCCAAGCTTGAAAATGAGATTGGCTAAAGTATTTCTGAATTTTGTCCTAATTCAGTCCTAAAACTTTATAAATTATAATTTGGAATAATTAGGAAATAATAGATTACTTACTAGATTATTTAAATATTTGATAAATATGCATGTAAATTCCTTTTCCAGTCTTTTTAGCAGATTTCCCTGAAGGGAAATCAGCTATTGAGGTCGTACTTATGACGCGAGTTTCGAAAAATTTCTTCAAATGTCCATCGATCCTACCCAGGAGATGACGAAAATGAGGCCCGTTCAAAATTATATATATATATATTTGTCTGTTAACGTTCTAGCGGTCGCAATTTTTGTTTGATCGTTACGAAACTCGATATTTAACCGTTTTATGTAAAAATACAGATCAAGTTCGTTAATGGCTGAAATCGTACCAGAGGGAGGGGGGGGGGGTTAGAGGGGGGATTTTCGAAAATATCTCCGTTATTATGCATCGGATCGAAAACGTGTATAGAACTAATCTTATTGCAAATTAAATTTACTATAAATATTGTTATATACACTTAATCTCTATCTTGAATAGTAACCGAGATATTTGCATTTTTATGAAGTCTGTGGTCGGGTGTTGTTCGAGTTAGTTCGGCCGTTTTCGTAAGTCCCGGCTCTGGCGGAAGCTTCTAACCTAACCTGTCGTTTCTAACCTTACCTAACCTTCGTTACTTTGTGAGATTTATGCAAATACGTTCTGTTCATCCGCCCCCCCCCCTTCTTTAGTTCGTGGACTACTAAAATTTGAGTTATTAAAATATAAATTATTCTTACAATTCAGAAGTCGTTTCAGTTGGGAGTTTATTAAAATTAACTGAAAGATTTCTCATTACCGTTTGTATTTACTTATGGTGGTGTTGTGTTACCAGTATGCAGATTTCTCTATTGCTAAACTTCAAATAGGAAATCTGCTTAGTGCAGCCCCTGCGTGACGGACTTTGTTGTTCACAACATATTGTTTGTTTTAATATCGTGGACATCTTCTTTTACCTTCCACTTGGTTAAGACAATTTATGTTTAAATCTCAAAGAATGGTCTGCAAAAGGTGTATTATTTTCTATATTATCTTCATTCCTACTATACTGTTTGGGTATTTTCTTTCACGTCTTAGACGATTTTTCAAAGGCAGAATAGTTTATTTTTTAACTTTGTATTTTGTTTTTTTGTATTTGAAATTCTGCCTGTAACAATTTTTTTTTCGGAGAAATGTCGCAGACCTCAAAAAAAAGAATGAAACAGCATTGTATAAATGTTAATGAAATAGAAAGTAGAATATCTTTGGCTGACCATTGTTTGACATTAAAGCATAAATTTAATTTTGACAAAGCAGAAATTTTAGATTATGAATGAAAGGCCAAAGAAAGATATAATAACCTTATTAGTGTTATTTATTAATATCCATTAATTAGTACAATGGCTAATTGGGACGTGTTATCTACAGGTTACCACCCTTTCTAGCTAGGGTGGTACTAAGAATATTATTTAATGAGTTCGTCAATAAAATAATTAAAAATAAATATCAACATTATTAAAAACAAACAATATGTTGTGGACAGGAAAACTGAGATAAGGAATTTAAATCACATGTTTATCAAGTATTTAAACAAAATAGCAAAGCCGATTAGTTGTAGATGTAGCTATGCTTCTTCTGGAATCAATTTCTCATTTTTTTTTTTTTTTTTTTTTTGTAATTGATTTTTACAATGTTCACCATTTTATTGTATGAATGTTATCAGCGTTGATTGGTGCTGTACTTACCATTTTTGTTGCCTTGACGTGACCGCCTCAGTGGTAAGCCTTTTTATAATTATTTTATATTTAGCGGTTATTTAAAAAAGGGAGTAAAACACAATATATAATGAAATGCTAATGCTTATATTATTTCGGAATCTTTAGCTGTTATTCAAAAGAAAGAGTGAAAAACAAATAATGACATTCTAATGTCTATATTATTTAAGAATCTTTTGCGGTTAGTCTAACGACAGCGTGAAAGCCAATATATAATGACGTTCTAATGCCTATATTATTCTGGAATATATAGCCGTTATTCAAACGAAGACGTGAAAAAAAGAATAAATAACATTCTAATGCCGATATTTTTTTTTTTAATATTTAGCGATTATTCTAAAGAAGGCAGGAAACCCAAAATATAATGATATTCTAATGTCTATATTATTTAAGAATCTTTTGCGGTTAGTCTAACGACAGCGTGAAAGCCAATATATAATGACGTTCTAATGTCTATATTATTCCGGAATCTTTAGCTGTTATTCAAAAGAAAGCATGAATACCAAAATATAACGACTTTCTGATGCCTATATTATTTCAGAATCTTTAGCTGTTATTCAAAAGAAGGCGTATAACGAAATACACAATGACATTCTAATGCCCATATTATTTCGGAATCTTTAGCTGTTATTCAAAAGAAGGCTTAAAACGCAATACAAAATGACATTCTAATGCTTATATTATTTCGGAATCTTTAGCTGTTATTCAAAAGAAGGTGTGAAAAACAATATTTAACGATATTCTAATACCTACGCTATTTCTGAATCTTTAGCTGTTATTCAAAAGAAGACGTGAACCCCAAAATATAATAGCATTCTAATGCCTATATTATTTCAGAATCTTTGTTATTGAAAAGAAGGCGTGAAACCCATCATATAATGACATTTAAATGCCTACATTACTTCGGAGTCTTTGGGTTTTATTCAAAAGAAGGCGTGACAAACAATATACAATGACATTCTAATCCCTATATCATTACTCCTGAAGAGGCGTCATAGACGCCGCGAAACACGTAGATGAAAAAATAAATCAATGTTAGATTTTTCACGTGTTCCTCATCTATGGACCTTCCGCCGTTTCCCTTTCAACGAATATTAAAATAAATAAAAATGTCTACACAGTTATTACCACACAAACTAAAATATAGTAAAATAAAAATGAGGAAGTAAACATTAAATTTAAACTATTATAAATTGTAATACCATACATATTGGGACTAAGTCTTTGGATTATGAGTACATGGAATGAATAATATTTTATATACTATATAATTTTTTTTATAGATATATCTATTTGAGTTATTATTAATAATCTGATTGAAGTTATGTACATTATTGCAGGAGGATACTTCATCATCTGCAGTATGCCGCCACATTCTAGAACATATACTCAGAAAAATGAGCTGACTCTTAAATGAACGTGAGTATATTTCGGCAGTTATTGGTTGATTATATATTGACATGGCTTAGTCTCTTCGGTTTATGGATTATATATTATTTTAGTTTTCAAGATTGTACGTGAAATTATTGCCGAAAGTATGACTGTAAATATAATATTTATTTTTGGAGAACAATATGAAAATGATGGTTATATTCCCTAACAGTATAATAAATAATAAATGTACAGTCAATTTTTGTAACTAAAGTTGATTGGAACATGGCATCTACTGGTATTGAGTAATTGGAAATTAAATCATAAGAAAAGGCGTAATTTTGTTTTATTACACAATTGCGAAGAGGCGAGTCAATGCTATTAGTTAATGAGACAATAGTTGGTCATTAGTTAAAACTAATAAAACAACTCAAGTTGTATAATTTCTATTTAATAGAAGTTAAAGTTTCTCCCATATTCAGAGCAACGTAGACATGAAATTTAAACTGCGCATGCGGTGACGAGTAATATAAAAAATAGCCTCAATGAAAAATCTTAACAGTAGAAGCTGAGGCTAACTAAAGGCCGAAAACACAATAATAATAAGAATTCAATTAATATTTGAGGAAGGCAATGACACTTTGCTAAAAAATTGTAGAATTTTACAATAAACAATATTTGTTATATCAAAATATTCGTTCCGCTACGTAAAAAATGAGATATTTGAAATTGTTATTTAAGCACCCTAACCACCCCTAAACCATACTCCTCTTTGTCAGATTTTGGAAAATTTTGAAATTAATCGTAAGTATTACATAAAATGATTTAATATCGAGTTTCGTATCGATGAAACAGACATTGCACTACTAGGGAATTAACAATCAAATATATACAGATTTCTTTTAAGGTAAATATGCTAAAACAACAGGACATTGAAATAAGACTGTAATACTACAACTAATACACAATTCATACATATTAACAAAATAAACCCGCGTTTCTTTAGAACATTCTCTTGTTGGTCTTCTATTTATGGTAATTTCGTTTATCCATAATAAGTATCACATGCAGAAAATCATATATTTAAAGTAACGAAAATTGTAAATTTGTCTGGCCCCATTATGGATCTAGAAATAATTTAACCTCTTTTTTGTCCCTTGAAAAGTCCCACAAATTGTACTTGGCTTGAGCAAAGAATTGGAGAAATTTAAGATTTGGTATTTTGGCGCCCCTTATAAATTACTTTATGGCGGGTGAACATCTTTTGAATTAATTGTAATGCATGTGGGAAGAAATGAAGTTTATTAAATAATTTTGCTTACTATTAAAAACAATTACTAATGTTATGTCGATTCATTCCTTTACATATTTTTGATTACTATTTATACTTATATAATACATTAGTTATAAAATTAGCTTAAATTCCATGAATACATTCTAAAAAATCTATTCATAATTATATATAATAAATTAATTAAGTTTACAATCTCAGAATCGCTCTATGTATACATAAATTATTTGATTTATTCCGATTCATATTTATTAATGGATAACATGTTTTATAAATGATGTTTGTAGCACCTGACAAAGAGACAAAGTACAGATCATAAATTATTTTTTGACGCATTTTTTATGTCAAACACTATGTAGTTTTATAATAATTGGAAATTTTTGATTGTATTCACCTTTTTCATAAAAATTTCCTTTAGACATGAAGGTCTTTATTTTACTTTTAAACAAAGATTTTTTTTTAAATATTTAACAAATTCGGAGAGACCTTTTAAGAATTTTCATTCTGAAAATTATTATGAATTATTTAACGATTCACATAAACATGAATAAATTAAAGCTAATCAGTAAAATGAAAATTAATCTTGTGAATATTTAAAATTATTCTACGGCTCACATTATTAAAACTGGAGGAGAGGCGTCTAAATGGTGTCAAATATATAGGTTCCACATTTAAATCTTTTATAATTGTCTTGACCCGCTTTTACATCGAAAAGGGTAAAATTCCTCGATAAATATATAGTGTCTTTTAGAGAATTCCTATTGTTGGTAAGCATTTTGGATTACAGCTTTGAAAATAGTGATGTTTTCTGTTTCTTATCAAAAGTTTGCGAAAGTTAACAGTATTAAACAAAGAAATTTATTACTGTTATGGGAGAACTTAAATAACAATATCTAATAGGCTTAAAATTTACAGCAATAATTTATTATTATTATTATTATTAGTCTATTTGTCATAAATCTTAGAGCAGAATAATGTTTATTTGATATTTCTGAAAATTTATCTTTAATTAGAAATTAAAAAAAACAAAGTAATCTATATTTACATTAAATTAATTAATGGATCAAGTATTATAATTATTTGGATTATTATTTATAATATATTACCTACCAAGGTATATGCGGTTAATTTGTATTTTAGAAAATAGTGTTATTTAAATTTATATATTTTTAATATGTTTTATTATATTAACAACCTTACTAACAGTAATTGGCCAGACACTTGGCTGAATGTTTGTAAACATAAGCCAATAAACTGTGTCTCTATCTACTCCTGAAAATGATATGCTTTTCACGAAATATTTATTCTTGTACTTTGCTTTTAGTTATTTTTTATACGATTTCTGTAAAATAAGTTCATGTGGGTGTTTCAGAAACAATATTATTAGGTACATGTATATTGAAAAACTTTACTACTTTCGAAAAACATGAACTGCCTTGGTAAATTTATATGAATGTCAAGTAGAAGGCGTTAAATTGCTTATAGTAAATTGTTTCTTGATTTTTTACTGAAAGTGGTATATTCAGAAGAAAACGGGCTATGTACAAAGCTATGCTGTGACGAGATTATCTATATATATATAAAAATGAATGTTTGACTGTATGTCCTTTATAGAATCGTAAACGGCTGAACCGAATTCTATGAAACTTGGTATTTATATTACTACTAAAACAGGTTACGTTTCTGGCTATATTAATATTCTCTGAGACGAACAGGAGTGGGGGTTATAAGGGAGGCCTGAAATTAAAAATAGCGATATTTCGTCTCCTATTGGTTTTTCGGTAAATATGCAAATAACAAAAGTTGTTTATTTTGTTATTTAGAGTAACTTTTGTTATACTCCCTAATGTCGTATACCAAAGTATAAATGAGTTATACGCTAAAAACAATAGTGGGTGACAACACTTTTATATGACAAAAAAGACTCAACCGAACTTCGAAAACTCCGTATGTGATTTAGTATTAACACCTCCCTGATTAAAAGCTATATTAAAATTTTGAGGTACAACAGGAGTGGGGGTCATAAATGCGGAGTTTCGTTGATTTCGATTTAGTCTTTCGTGTCCTATAACATTGTTGACCCCTTCCATAGTTTTTCGTGTATTCCTCAGTTATACTTCTTTCATAAAACAAAAGTTGCTTTTTTTGTTATTTAAAGTAACTTTTGTTATATGCACGAAGTATAAATGAGGTATACACGAAAAATTATGGAATGGGTCAACAATGTTATAGGTCACGAAAGACTAAATCGATATCAACGAAACTCCGCATTTATGACTCTAAGCTATATTAACATTTTTAGGAATGAAGAGCAGTGGGGGTTGTTAGGGAGGCATGAAATGAAAAATCGTTATATCGTTTCCTATTGTTTTTTTTGGCGAACCTGCACGAGACAAAAAATGTTTAATTTAATAATTAAAATAACTTTTAGCAGATTTCCCTTAAGGGAAATCATATTGAGGTCGTACTCATGACGCGAGTTTCGAAAAATTTCTTCAAATGTCCATCGATCCTACCCAGGAGATGACAAAAATGAGGTCCGTTCAAAATTATATATATATATATATATATATATATATATAAATGTATATTTGTCTGTTAACGCTCTAGCGGTCAATTATCATTTTTTTTTATTTTTATCGTTACCAAACTCGAAATTTAATCGTTTTATGTAAAATGGAAGATCAAGTTCGTTAATGGCTGAAATCGGACCCGTGGGAGGGGGGGGTTTAGAGTGGGGATTTTTGAAAATTCAAAATATCTCTGTTATTATGCGTCGGATCGAAAAATTGTATAGAATAAATCTTATTGCAAATTCAATTTACTATAAATATTGTTCTATACATTTTTTCTTTATCTTGAATATTAACCGAGATATTTGCATTTGTATTCTGCGTGTGGTCGCCAGGCTATGTTCGGACTTTCCGCCGAGAGCTCTGGTGGCCGTTTCCATAACTATTCGTCCCTCGTGAATAGGTTTAGAGGTTAGGTCAACTGTTTTTTTGGGGCTAGAAACTACTGGGTTATTACGCCCTAAATAATGTTTTAGGTTTTGAGGTTTCTTACTACTACAGTTGTTATTAGGCAGATTTCTCTATTGCAAAACTGGGAAATCTGCTTAGTTTACGCAGCCCCTGCGTGACGTACTTTTTTTTATTGTTATATACATCTTTATCGTAATTTATAAATATAAATATAACAGTAACAGGTGATATAAAAATATTGTGTATTTTGTAGAATTAAGTATATAACAAATTCTTTTGTTATTAAGAACGCCGGACTTGGGTGTAAATCCTAAGCATTGAGACGGGAAAATGTAAAAATATTGTACAAAGTTAAACCCAAGAAAAATACTGTCATCATTCAGCCTCAAATGATTTCCCGAGCGAAGCTGGGTACCTTAGCTAGTTTTCCTATAAAAATTTCTACATGTGTGACATTAGTGAAAACATTTTCTTTGCACTTGTACCGTGAACAGTTATGTGGGCCTATCAATACTGTATCTGTGTAGATTCCAAGTATTTTGTTCAGACAATGTGATTAAATAGAAAAAAGTAAGCAAGTTGTAAGAAGGATATTAATGCGTTTGAAAGAACCATAGAGACTTGAAGGATTTATAGTGCTCTAACAATATTCCCTACGAAGTAACATCTTCTTCCGTTCGCGCTGTTTTCTCCAAAAGAAAAATCATCTCTGTCAAATTTCTCCAAATCCTGTTTTTCAACTCAGACTCAAGAATATTATTTCCGAAGGTATTGGCTGAAATCGACTTGACGGAGAAGGGATTTGGACTAAGAGCCGGCGGCATGTAGCCTTAATGACATCATAAGATGGGTTTTTGCTGGAGGGCTGTAATGTCGCTGTTGATGAGGGTCGGGCATTGTTTGCCCAGGGCGTGCCTTTACTTCCAATAATAGCATCTGGCTTGCCAATCCTTTCAGATAATGTGTTTACCCATTTCTCTAGCCGAATCTCTCGTTTCAAATTAACTCCTGCCACTACCAGCATCCACTAATTGGGTAAATAATCTGTGGATTTTACTAATGTCTATCGCTCGGCTCTTAAGTAATTTTCAAACAATGGAATTTTCATGAGGAATGCAAAAAAACGGAATGAATAAAATCTGAATTGTATTTAAAAGTCCGTCAATCAGGGGCTGCTTAAACTAAGTAGATTTCTCATGTGATGGTATAACAATACAGTGATCTCATCTCACAACATATTCACCATTTGTATGTAAAGGAAAACGACGAGTTGAAGGAGGGAGGGGGTTTCTGAAAGTAGACAACAAGAAAGTACGAATAACACGCTTAATACTTGAGTTCCGAAAAAAAATGCTTAGAGCAACAATTTGGTTCTATAACATTTTCTGACCCAACTGATAATAATGAAAATATTATTCCCCTTTAAACCCCCAACATTCCAGGTATGATTTCAGCCAATAACAAAAGCAAACTTTAGTGTTGAATGAAACGGTTAAATATATCGTGTATGGCATAAATAAAATAAACATTTTCGAGTAATTAACGGAAAATCTTAATTGATGACGTCATCACATAACGTACTTGTATGTATCTCACAAAGTAGATGTTCAATGAAAACATGTAGTATTATGTCATATTTAACCTTAGAATGAAGTGGTTCATGATATAACACCTTATTAGCAGATTTCCCTTAAGGGAAATCAGCTATTGAGGTCGTACTAATGAAGCGATTTTCGAAAAATTTCTTCAAATTTCCATCGATCCTACCCAGGAGATGACGAAAATGAGGTCCGATCAAAATGATATATATATATATATATATATATATATATATATATATATGTCTGTTTACGCTCTAGCGGTCGCAATTTTTGTTTGATCGTTACGAAACTCGATATTTAACCGTTTTATGTAAAAAGACAGATCAAGTTCGTTAATGGCTAAAATCGGACTAGTGGGAGGGGGGTTTAGAGTGGGGATTTTCTCCGTTATTATGCATCGGATCGAAAACTTGTATAGAACCAATCACATTGCAAATTAAATTTACTATAAATATTTTTATATACATTATACTCTACCTTGAATATTAACGGAGATATTTGCATGTTTATGAAGTCTGTGCTCGGGTATAGTTGGGATTAGATCGGCCATTTCCGTCGGCTCAGGTGGGAGGGTTCTTCTAACCTGTCGTTCCTAACCTTACCTTACCTTTGTTACTTTGTGAGATTTATGCAAATACGTTCTGTTCATCCGCCCCCGCCCCCTTCTTTAGTTCTTGGACTACTAAAATTTGAGTTATTAAAATATAAATTATTATTTCAATTCAAAACTCGTTTCAGTTGGGAATTTATTTTAATTAACTGAAAGATTTCTCATTACCGTTTGTATTTAATCACGGTGGTATTGTGTTACCAGTATGCAAATTTCTCTATTGTAAAACTTCACGTGGGAAATCTGCTTAGTTTACGCAGCCCCTGCGTGACGGACTTTTATTAATATCAGTTCAGTAGGAGTAGGGGTTTCCTGAAAGCGGAAAACTATAATATCTAAATATCTCGGTTAAATTCATGATACAGAAAATATTTATAGATCATTTTATTTTCAAAAAGATTGGTTCTAAACAATTTTTCGCGCCGACGTATAGTATGGGAGCTATTTCAAATTTTTGAAATTCTCCTCTCACCACTCCCCCTCCCACTGGGAGAAATCTGCTTAAAATGAACTGTAAAACGACAATTATATCCTTTGAATGTAACAATAAGTTCTCTCATTTTACAAAGAGGTCACTCATTGTGGAAGTAGTTTTCACCTTGTCTGCCCTCCCGCAGTTCTCTGGAAAGAAGGAAATAGTGAATGAAGAAAACTAATTACGTTAACATATTTTGTTCTATGTTTATATTAATATTTTAATATAGACGTTATACTCTGTATAAATGATGATTAACTATACGAACCGTGTTTTCAAGTAGTCTTTTAGAACTAGAACTGTGTTTAATGTTCTCCGAGGAATGTATACTTTCAACAAGTCGTGTTAAATTATAAGAACTTAGAAAGGCTTTTCCTTAAATATTTCAAGCCTGATTTTTACTATTCGTATTATGAATTTTTAAGGTAATGTTAAATACTTTGTTACAAGTGCACTTAAAAGCACATTTCTGATGTCTTCATAAATTATATTCATTTATAAATTCCTTTCTGCATTTGCAACATTTGACTGCCATTGCCGATTAAAAAAACCTGAATGCTTATCAACATACAGACACCAAATCCAAAAATGGTTGATTATTCCATGCGAGCCAAAAGGTATCGTGGAATTTTTGGGAAAAATGTACTGACAGAAGTTACAATTATAAACAGTGAGCCATTATATTGCTGTTATTTGTATGTTTTTTAAAAAAATACCGAATGATTGATAAGTTAACAAGATTGCTAGCCAGATCATAGCTTGGTGACCGAATTGAACCTTCCCAACCTGATATAGAGATGAGAATTAATCTGGGTGTTTAGATGGAGAAGTCTGACTTTACTGCGGATACCATGTTCCTTAGAGAGGGAACGTGTAAGTACTTAAGGGTTAAGTGTGACAGTTGTATCACAGAGTTGAGCAATGTTTGAAGTTACTCAGCCACTTTAACACCTAACTCACACATACCGAGGTAATCAGTCAGAGTCCTAAGGGTGCTCTCAAAGCAGGGAAATATTTTTAAAGTCCCTCTTTCCCTCCCCCTCTCCAACGCTCCCACTTTCTCTCACGCTCACTATCTCTATCTCTCTCTCTCTCTCTCTCTCTCTCTCTCTCTCTCTCTCTCTCTCTCTCTCTCTCTCTCTCTCTCTCTCTCTCTCTCTCTCTCTCTCTCTCTCTCTCTCTCTCTCCCTCTCTCTCCCTCTCCCTCTCCCTCTCCCTCTCTCTCTCCCTCTCCCTATCCCTCTCTCCCTCTCCCTCTCTCTCTCCTCTCTCTCTCTCCTCTCTCTCCTCTCTCTCCTCTCTCCCTCTCCCTCTCCCTCTCCCTCTCCCTCTCCCTCCTCTCCCTCTCCTCTCCCTCTCCCTCTCCCTCTCCCTCTCCCTCTCCCTCTCTCTCTCACTCTCTCTCTCCCTCTCTCTCTCTCTCTCTCTCTCTCTCTCTCTCTCTCTCTCTCTCTCTCTCCTCTCAATCTCGTCTCACTCCCACTCCCTCCCTTCATCTCCCTCTCTCCCTCTCTCTCTCTCTCTCTCCCTCTTCCTCTCTCTCTCTATATGTCTCCATATCCCTCTCGCCTTCTCTCCATCCCCACCGCTCCCTCTCTCTCCTTCCTCTCTATCTCTCCCTCTTCCTCTCTCTCCATATGTCTCCATATCCCTTTCGCCTTCTCTCCATCCCCACCGCTCCCTCTCTCTCCTTCCTCTCTATCTCTCCCTCTTCCTCTCTCTCTATATGTCTCCATATCCCCCTCGCCTTCTCTCCATCCCCACCGCTCCCTCTCTCTCCTTCCTCGCTATCTCTCCCTCTTCCTCTCTCTCCATATGTCTCCATATCCCTCTCGCCTTCTCTCCATTCCCTCCGCCCCTCTCTCTCCTTCCTCTCTATCTCCTCTCCCTCTCTATGTCTCCATCCCCTCCGCTCCCCTCTCTCCATCCCCTCCGCTCCCTCTCTCCATCCCCTCCGCTCCCCCTCTCCATCCCCTCCGCTCCCTCTCTC
>CM032228.1:63357500-63457500 GCA_019009955.1 Riptortus pedestris
AATTGTTGACAATATGTTGAAATGGTCAATGAAGTATTGTGAAAATAATATTTGTTGAGGACTTTTAGTAAGAACATAGGAAAGGCACTTAAATAGAAATTGTGAAGTGGACCCCTTTGAGGCATTACAAACGTATAATAAACACATAATACGGGTTACGCATGTATTTTGCATGTATATTGCTGCTGCTTAGAGATTCAATAACAAACATTTATTAATTATATGATCGCGTAATACGCCGCAGCAGTGTGTTGAGGACTGTTTGCATATTGGGGGCTGCTATTCAAATATATCCTGCTCGCTGGGGCAAACTTGTAACAAGCAAACTTAGCTGTGAATACACTTTCCGCTATAACTCTGGATTGACGGGGTCCCTTGGCAACTTTACTCAAATAACGCGCTTTTCCAACAATAAGTCTAGCGAGCAACAACAAACAAATTATCATCAGTAATTAGTGTTTAAAAACTGGGAAGGAAAATATAGAAATGTCACACTCAAAAGGAACCTTGATTCAAAAGGCCGAAGTAGCCTATTTACGTTCGAGAAACACATGAGGATGTGATATGTTAAATATCATTTTCAATATGGCAGAGCAATTTCAGCCATTCAAAATGCTCCAGCGTATTTATCAGAATACTCGTCCAGCAGTGAGAATAGCACCACTGAAGATGGACTTTTGAGAAAACGAAAGTACTCTCTTCAAATATTATAAAGTCCATCAAGCAATTACTGCATAAACTGAGCAGATTTCCCACATGAAAATTTACAATAGATAAATTCACATATTGCTAACACCACCGTGAATATTAAGTGAATAAATACAAAAGGTAATTAGAAATATTTCTGTCACTTTTAATAACCTTCCAACGGAAAGCGTCTGAATTGTAAAGAAACAGGTGAGCAACCTCACAGGTAGATAGAAATATTCTTCTCCGGAATGAAAAACAATTACTGAAATGTATCAGAATATAACATATTAATTTTATTGAAAACTATTTACTAAATATAATACTGTAACTTATAACACTGGTCTTCGACTAGAAAACTGTAAAGAATTTTGTCACATTTTCCTTATAGATTTTGACCGCTCAAAAAAAGGAAAAATGTTCAAAATAATTCTATCACATAGGTTTTTATGTGTTTTGCAGTATTTATGTTCATTAGTGACAAACCTATGAGGTTTTTTTTTAAATTTAGTAATTGATAAAGAAACAAATATTAAAAGTAAATTACAATGTTAACTATTAAAACTAGTCTTAAAGTAGTATTATTGCACAATGAATAGTTATTTATTATACAAGTGACGAAAATAGATCATTTTACAACTCGAGTGAAACGTTTACCCACACGAGCGAGGCGAGTGTGGTAATTTCACGAGAGTTGTAAATTCTACTTTCGTCACGAGTGTAATATTAATTTTTTTCTGTAATCATGTAATACATGATCAGATCTAACCAGAATATGAACAAAATTAGGATGTTGTGAAGATTATGGTATGTTGTTAGGTTATAAGCATGGTTGTTTTTTTTTTTTTAAATATTTATTCGTTTATTTGCAACAACATATATACATATTACAAGCAAATGATGTGAATGATATAACAATTGGCTTGATTATTCACTTGAGGTGGGAAGTTGTCCATTGACAATACCCACATTGGAGGGAACATTGGCTGGTACTACATGGAGTTATTCTGAGCACTACACAAGGAGATCTCTTGGCCACTTACGCTTCAGTCGTCGTCTTGGGTTTCCTGGAATATGGGTACTTGAAAGTGATTCGACTAGAGGATTAGGATGTGTGGGAAGGAGAGAGTGGAATTTCTGATGTCGGGATTTGGCGAGGGCATGGACAAAAGGAATGTTGAGGTCGTCAAGAGACAAAAATGAAAATTAAGAAAGTGTTTGTCAAAGAGGGGAAACCCATTTACTTAATTAGAAAATTATATTTTTTAACCAATATAATGTAAATTGTTTTTGTAAAGGATTTTTAGAGTCTATAGAAGAAACAGATTCCACACGAATATATCTGAATATATCGAGACATCAATCATTACTCAAAACTATCTATTTGGCTCTTAGCATACATTTCCAATTACTTTCCTTAAGGACAGGAATTGAAAGTATGATGACTTTTTGAAAGTATGATGAGAACGAGCGTATTCCAAAAAACAATTTAAGCCTTTTTACTTCATTGTACTCATCTACATGTATTCTTATTTTCTTTTCTTCCCGTTTCCTATTTTTCAAATTTGTGATAGAAAGCATTTCTGTAACTTGGGCAAGAGCATTATTGTGTTATTGATTTTTAAGATAATGTACTGGCTATTGGTTAACAGTTGGTAAAAATCGGAATCATTATTCTTTAAATAATGTGTTCTGACAAGCTGTACGACATTTTAAATACAGGCAACATTTCAATATTCATTCTACTAAGATCAGGTAAGTCACGATTAGTGAAAAAGAAACAAGAATTTTTAGATTAACGAATGGAAAAAAAATGAACTAAAATATCCATTATTCACAAACACGCGCAAGGAATGCAGTTTAGTTTTAGTATCCATAAACTGACAGATATCGTTGTTTTAATCCAGCAAGACCTTGACTATATCTTATCTCTGTAAGAAGAAGAATGTAAGAATTCATTACATTGGCCCTCCATTTATCGGGAGTCTTGACAAAGAAAAAAATTAAAGTTATTAATTGTTCTCTTAGTTTAGTAATATAAAAATGCGTACAAAAATGATTCCGTCATGGACTTGTTGTTGTTGAACCGTAGAGAACGGTGGGAAAATATATCTTGAGTCATGGTGAAATGCATTTGTATGGAAATGAATACAATCTAAGCACTGTGCAATATTACATACAATGTTTTATATATATATATATATATATATATATATATATATATATATATATATATATATATATATATATATACACACACTCACGCAAGCACGCACGCACGCACTTGCACACGCACACACGCACATATATTTACTAGATATATATTAGGCAAAATCTAAGATAATCTTTGAAATGCATTAAAGAGCACAAAACCAAAAAAGGTTAACATGTTATACTCTAGCCTATATTGCGAAGTTGAGCAGATACAAGGTAAAAAAATGCCTGAAATATTTTTACTGTGAAAAGTTATTTCATTAGAAAATGAGAGAGAGAGAGAGGATGAGGAGAGAGAGAGAGAGAGAGAGAGAGTGAGAGAGAGAGAGTGAGAGAGAGAGAGAGAGAGAGAGAGAGGAAGTAGAGAGTAGAGAGATGATTTGATGGCGTTGTGGAGAGAGAGAGAGAGAGAGAGAGAGATTAAAAAATTAACCATGGATAAATGGATCCATTCTGGTTCCCATATATTTCTTCTTAAGAGTATATTTAGCTGAAAATAGTTAAATTTTAATTACAAAGACTGACTAAATTACATTGAACATTTCCATGATTAAACTTAGCGTTCCTTAATTTATAGAGACATCTAAGGGATTTAATAAGTTCCCTAAAGGACCAATTAATCATCCTTTAGATGGCATCTCTTTTGTATTCAAAATTCTATAAATACTTAGAGTAGTCTGTTACGTTCTAAATTTTTAGTTTTCATCCCTGGAAACAGTATCCGAAAAAGTATAAAGAATGATTTCATTTTATTTACGTACGTTTTCTAAAACATTTTAATTGAACTTTTAAGAATCTAACGATAGTAATTACTTTTTTATTTATACATAAGAATGTCCAATTTCATATTATATTTAATTTTAAGTTAAACTTTATATTTTTTATAATATTGTTATAAATCTAAAATGACTGTAATAAATTGCAAAGACTTTTATTAGAATGCTAATTATTATAATTAGGATATAAATCAAAATGGAATTCTAATAATCAAGTTTGTCTTAATCTTGGGTGGTAAATTTTGGTAGACGTTGGTCGTAATTTCACTTTGGGAACCTAGAGTCGTGAGTTCGATGTTCATTTATTCATTTATTGACAAATTCATTAAATAAATTCCTTACTCCCACCTTGGCTAGGTATATACAACATATATAAAGAGTTGTAACCCAATCTAATTAGTCTTAAATGTACAAAGTCGATGTTAACAAATAACACTAATATAAATTAAGTTTGTTATTTTATTAATGGAGTTATTTCGCTTGTATTTATTCAGAAAACATTAAAAGTTAACAGAATATGTTAAGTTAATAGTTCGACCTTAATTCCAGATGGTAAAACTAGAGTGGCGAGTTCGACTCCCGCCCTAGGCAATAGGAGTTTATTTAGTGACGGCATTCACTAAATAACATCCTAAGTCCCACCCTGGCTAGAAAAGGGTGGTAACCTGCAGATGGCCCGTCCAAATTAGCCATAATAGCAAAAATTGGACGTTAATATTATTATTATTTATTAACGTCCAATATTTTGCAACTCAGGCAAATTGGGACGGGTTATCTACAGGTTACCACCCTTTTCTAGCCAGGGTGGGACTTAGGATGTTATTTAATGAATTTCGTCACTAAATAATTGCCTTGGCCAGGCAAGAATCGAACTCGCCACTCTAGGTTTACCATTGGACGTTAATAAATAATTTTATATTAAAAAAAAAAATATGGTATACAGTGTTTACTTGTTAAATGAGGTTAGGTTTTAATCCAGTAATGTGATTGTGAGATCACGTTACAGAAATGAAATGAGGTATGTTTTAGTTATATCAGTTTGTGATTGTAAGGACATGTTGAAGCAATAAAAACCTGCCACTAAGAAAAATATCTTATTTCAGTTCACCACATTAAACAGAATCAACATATAATTAGCATTTCATTACTGTTTGTGTAATTTACCTTTTTGAGTACTTACTTCAAAGCATTATAGTCGTTTTAGGGCCGAAATTTCCACCACCATCTTTACTATTTAATGCTGTCCGTAGCTTGGATTCTCCAACGAATGGAGCCCTAAACTCGGCAAGTTCTCCCTCAGGTCATCTAACCTAGGCCTGTCCTTTTTCCTCGCATTTCCCAAGCAATCTGTTTCAGGCCCATTTGCTCGTAGCACCCTAATCAGGGCAAACTGCGTTTCTTGCTACTATACATGATATCAAGCTCGGTTACAATCAGTTTGGCATTGCTTCTTATCCCCAACCTGTGCTACTCTCTCACAGCACCAAATATCTTTCTCAGGGTTCTTCTCTCCTAGTAAAGTGCTCCTGGTCCCCTTGTAACTTGTTGCTCTCATATGTTGGTGTTAGTATGATGACCTTCTTATAAGTGTATTTTCACTTTCGCCTTCCTGAAGAGACTCTTAAACCCGAGAGCGTATTCTCTGGTTCACACAACAACTGGTTCCTGCGACCATTCTGGCTTTTATATCTTCTTTCATACTATTGCCCATCGCAACTATTGTGCTGCAACTAGGATACGTTTACTTCCCCAATTTGACAGGACCACTAAACTCCGCAGCCTTTAGGTTTACGTGTACATAGCCATAATTACTCCAAGCCTGACATGTTGCGCTACTAATGAATACATTTCTAAACCACCAGCTGATTCCGCGATGTTTCTGACATGGCATTGTTATCTTACGCCATGTGCTGTGTTAATCTACTGCGTCGGGGTTTTTCAGATTGTCTATTTCATATTGAGGTTGAAAGTGTACTGGTGACAAAGGTCCTCTTAAGCCATTCGTAACCTAGAATCCATTAGATACCCAAAATTTGTTTATATCCAAATAACTGAAAATCCACCATGACGGCAGTAAATGAGGTGATCAACATCATGCTCCAAAGTCCTTTTTTAGCATTTAATAGAGAAAATGTGATCTACGCTTGATCTACCTTGACAAGACAGAATGTCAGCAGTTAACTGAATCTCTAACTTAGACTTTTGATGTCCTGGTAGAACTTTTGGCTCCTCTCGTCCTTTAAAATGTTCCTGCATCTCTTCAGGTTTTCTAACTTTACGAGCTCTATTTGCTATTACGACGGAGTACTCTTCAATCATGCTCTCCCTCCTTAAATTCTTTACCAAACCAAGAGTTACCATTTATCACCTTTGCGTCATGGTTGGCATTGCTATAGAAGTCTGTCCTTACATATATATTCTTTACCGATTCATCTGAAATCTTATCCTCTCTAAACGGAACGCCTTCGTGTCATTCGGTTATATTCTCAGCTGTCTTGTCGAAATCAGGATTTTATTGGAAAGACAGATAGAGATCGCCCTTGAATTTTGAACCAGGGGTACTTGAGACTGGCAGCGATTGTGATTCAACGACACAGTACCACCAGGACCCACTGTAATACTCCTGTCGGGCTTGGGTTGTTAGTTGACTCGTATAACAGGATACAAACGGTGAATTTTACTTACCCAAAGGGTGAATTTAATATATATATATATATATATATATATATATATATATATGTAAAATGTACTCCAGTCTTTATCTTTGGCACCGTCATTTTGTTTTAAGAAGTAGTATATGAACTCACTTGAGCTAAATAAAACATTAAAAACTGAGTTCATAGTTTTTAGAATCGACCCCATTTTGTATTACTTCAAAATTCAGGAAACCGCAAGCTCCTAGAAGAACCGCAGGCTTCCGGAAAAGAACGCATCCAATAATAGTATCATTAAGGACATATAACGAACTCATATCTCATGAAAGGTCATTAACGACCTAGTCACGACAACTTCCACGACATAACAATAACCAAAATATATTTAAAATTAGGCTTCTGAAAGAACGAATATACAAGTATATAATAGAATCAATAGTAGAACTGTCACGACGAAGTTAAACTGAAGAACACAGTGTCTACTCAGTGAACAACCTCCGTTATCCAAGAAGAACGCCGATCACGCAGTCGCCCAGGTTGTGGACGGGATGTAAGAGAGTCATAATCGTTAATGAACCCGCTGATCCATAAGCACTGCGACACTAACGGGCTCTGGTAGCGAACTCGTGAACTAATGTTCTTCCTTGGCGGAGATAGAACCTGCACCTATTTTAACCCTTAGCTTGCAGCCGATTAATCCACGCTTTAACCCACACGGTCACCGGGACCCAACCCCCCGTGTCTGAGGACGCCACATTACAGACCACATATTATCATTGAAGTAGCTGCTCGAATGCCTCACAATGCTGAACGGGTACCGAAAGAACGGATAAAAATGTTACCTTGTAGCCCGGTAACCAAACAACTAAAGAAAATTAAGAGCCCGCAATCCGCAGCCTCGAACTCTGAACCTCAAGTACGTGGTGCAACTGAAAAAAAAAAACATTATATGTAAAATTCTTTACAATTTGATCAAAATTCGGGCTCTGGGCATTATTTCATAGTGCTGTATAGATTAAACACGTCTTGTGTTGAACAAGATGTTTCTAGAAAAGCTATATGGAATCAAATGACAATTGTTGACAATATGTTGACATGGTCAATGAAGTATTGTGAAAATAATATTTGTTGAGGACTTTTAGTAAGAACATAGGAAAGGCACTTAAATAGAAATTGTGAAGTGGACCCCTTTGAGGCATTACAAACGTATAATAAACACATAATACGGGTTACGCATGTATTTTGCATGTATATTGCTGCTGCTTAGAGATTCAATAACAAACATTTATTAATTATATGATCGCGTAATACGCCGCAGCAGTGTGTTGAGGACTGTTTGCATATTGGGGGCTGCTATTCAAATATATCCTGCTCGCTGGGGCAAACTTGTAACAAGCAAACTTAGCTGTGAATACACTTTCCGCTATAACTCTGGATTGACGGGGTCCCTTGGCAACTTTACTCAAATAACGCGCTTTTCCAACAATAAGTCTAGCGAGCAACAACAAACAAATTATCATCAGTAATTAGTGTTTAAAAACTGGGAAGGAAAATATAGAAATGTCACACTCAAAAGGAACCTTCATTCAAAAGGCCGAAGTAGCCTGTTTACTTTCGAGAAACACATGAGGATGTGATATGTTAAACATCATTTTCAATATGGCACAGCAATTTCAGCCATTCAAAATGCTCCAGCGTATTCATCAGAATACTCGTCCAGCAGTTAGAATAGCTCCACTGAAGATGGACTTTTGAAAAAACGAAAGTACTCTCTTCAAATATTATAAAGTCCATCAAGCAATTACTGCGTAAACTGAGCAGATTTCCCTCATGAAAATTTACAATAGATAAATTCACATTTTGCTAACACCACCGTGAATATTAAGTGAATAAATACAAAAGGTAATTAGAAATATTTCTGTCACTTTTAATAACCTTCCAACGGAAAGCGTCTGAATTGTAAAGAAACAGGTGAGCAACCTCACAGGTAGATAGAAATATTCTTCTCCGGAATGAAAAACAATTACTGAAATGTATCAGAATATAACATATTAATTTTATTGAAAACTATATACTAAATATAATACTGTAACTTATAACACTGGTCTTCGACTAAAAAACTGTAAAGAATTTTGTCACATTTTCCTTATAGATTTTGACCGCTCAAAAAAAGGAAAAATGTTCAAAATAATTCTATCACATAGGTTTTTATGTGTTTTGCAGTATTTATGTTCATTAGTGACAAACCTATGAGGTTTTTTTTTAAATTTAGTAATTGATAAAGAAACAAATATTAAAAGTAAATTGCAATGTTAACTATTAAAACTAGTCTTAAAGTAGTATTTTTGCACAATGAATAGTTATTTATTATACAAGAGACGAAAGTAGATCATTTTACAACTCGAGTGAAACGTTTACCCTCACGAGCGAAGCGAGTGTGGTAATTTCACGAGAGTTGTAAATTCTACTTTCGTCACGAGTGTAATATTAATTTTTTTCTGTAATCGTGTAATACTTGATCAGATCTAACCAGAATATGAACAAAATTAGGATGTTGTGAAGATTATGGTATGTTGTTGGTAGGTTATAAGCATGGTTGTTTTTTTTTTAAATATTTATTCGTTTATTTGCAACAACATATATACATATTACAAGCAAATGATGTGAATGATATACAATTGGCTTGATTATTCACTTGAGGTGGGAAGTTGTCCATTGACAATACCCACATTGGAGGGAACATTGGCTTGTACTACATGGACTTATTCTGAGCACTACACAAGGAGATCTCTTGGCCACTTACGTTTCAGTCGTCGTCTTGGGTTTTCTGGAATATGGGTAGATGAAAGTGATTCGACTAGAGGGTTAGGATGTGCAGGAAGGAGAGAGTGGAATTTCTGATATCGGGATTTGGCGAGGGCATGGACAAAAGGAATGTTGAGGTCGTTATGGAGAGTTAAATTGGATACGTAAAATGGAGAATCTGTAATTTTGCGGAGTATTCTGGATTGGAGGGTTTGGATTTTGTAGGAATTTGAAGGTTTAGTGGAACCCTAAAGTTCAAGTCCGTATGTCCATACTGCTCTGAGTACTGTCGTATAAATCAGTCGTTTGTTGCATAGTGATAGTTTAGATTTGTTGTCAAGTAGTCTTAGTAAAAGTCTGTACCGTCGATTCACTTATTGTCGTTTTATTGTTATGTGAGGTTTCCAAGTTAGTCGCTTGTCTAATGTGAGTCCTAAATACCTAATTTGTGATTTTTGGGGAACTAGTGCGCTATTGAGTGTAACTGGAGGGCAAATGGAACGTCGGAGGGTAAATGTTACATGGCTTGATTTGCTATTGTTGACCTTGATCCTCCATTGAATCAGCCATGATTCTAGCAGAGCTAGGTGCTCTTGTAAAGAACAACAACAACAAAAATAGGTTTTAAATCAAGTGCAATTTAAGTAGTCTCATATCGCCAATATACACAAACCAACACCTTCGAAATGTACCCTACCTTACAAAAATAAAAAACGGGCTCGGGTTGGCCGTGCGAATTAGGGCATTGGTCCTAATCTTGCATGGCAGACCTATAGTGGTGGGTTCGAATCCCGCCCTGGGCAGTGGAAATTTATTTAATGACGCACTCAATAAATAAACTCCTAGGCCCGCCCTGGCTAGAAAAGGATGGTAACCTGTAGATAACCCGTCCCGATTAGCCTAGTAGCATAAAGTGGATGTAAAATAAAAATAAAAAACGAAAAAAATACCTATTTTCATATAGGTAATTTTATTGTTGCATTGGTTTTTGTTTTATTTTTCTAGGTAATATCAACAAATATCTAGGTAGAACTAAAGTGGGAGCTCCACAGCAGTGTTGTTGGAAGTGTAGAATAATGTTTACTTGGAGAGAGAAAAAGTCCAATTCTACTCACATTTTTTATTTCAGCGCTTTCGACGACTATTTTCTCCATCTTCACAGCTAAACATGTCATGGTTTTTCATGTGTAGCTCTGAAGATGGAGACAATAGTCTTCGAAAGCGCTTAGCGCTGTAAAAGAAAATTGTGAAGAATTAGACGTCTTTTTCTCTCTCTAAATAAAATGAGAGCTATAACGTAATACATTTTTAAGTTATTTTCAAAAAAAAAAAAAAAAAAAGAATTGCTTGTGACTTGGCTAACTGTTGTGCGTGATTGCCTATACTGTTTTTGCAGCCGGTGAGCATGACGGGCCTCATGCGTCTCATTCCGAAGTAAGCTTAAATATCCTTTCCTTTCAAAAAGGTTATAACTTTAGTAATTTCAAACCTATTTAGTATTATGTGAACCAAAAAAACACTTTATCCCACTGTAACACAATCCATTTACGGCGAGCAACGAAAGTGCTAGAAATGATAGGCCACATCCATAACTCGGTTTTAAATTCTGGTTCAATACTGCAATGTGTATTGGAGCTGTCTCTTAGTTCGAATAATGAAGCAGCCGCTATGAGCTAGGCCAGACATGTTGCTGATGGTGCGGCCCCGGTTCGTGAGTTGGCGGGGGAGGGGGGTCATATCGAACGGTAAGAGTGCTTTATCGCCGCCGTGACCGGAATACTCATGAACTGGATTAGCGGATCACCGGCTTTGTTTCGGTTCATAAATTCATGAAAGCTCTCCAAGAGATGGCGAACACTCGACCAAACAATCCCACCCCGACATCTTTATTCTCACCCATTCTACTACTAGCTCATATTATTCCCTGTCATGCCATACCAATCATCGTCTTCTTTTCATAAACTTCTGAAAGCTTTCCCCGGTATTTGTTTTTGTTATTGGATTTTATCGTGTAGATGTAAAAAAATAATTGAAAATGGAACTTCTTGCTATTGCCGTTTAGTTTTTGCAGATTTACCTTAAGGAAATCATCTATTGATGTTGTAATCCGAAATATTTCTCCAAATGTCCATTAATCTTACCTAGATGATTCAAATTTATGTATATACATTTTTATAATATCAGCTTTTTATGTAAAGACATTAAAGACCAATTTTGTTATGGGCTGAAATCAGACTGGAGGGAGAGGGGGTTTAGAAAGGGAGGGGATGGAAAATTCTAAATACCTCTGTTACTGTGTGTCGGATCGAAAAATCGTATGTAATCAATCTTCTTGTAAAAAAAATTTTCTATAGATGTTGTTCTACACACATTTTCTTTGTCTTGGATACAAACGAGATTTTTTTACGTCTTTTAATTTTCAGCTATCATTAAACCCTCAATTTTAGCCATCGCTCGTTGACAATAACCCACTTTATTAGGGAAAGCCAATCTGAAATTTGTGGTTTTAGCAGATTTCCCTTAAAGGAAATCAGCTATTGAGGTCGTACTCACGACGCGATTTTCGAAAAAAAATTTCAAATGTCCATCGATCCTACTCAGGAGATGACGAAAATGAGGTCCGTTCAAAATTATATATATATATATATATATATATATATATATATATATATATATATATATATATATATATATGTTAACGCTCTAGCCGTTGCAATTTTTGTTTGATCGTTACCAAACTTGGAATTTAATCGTTTTATGTAAAAAGGAAGATCAAGTTCGAAAACGGCTGAAATCGGACCAGTGAGAGGGGGGGGGGGTTAGAGGGGGAATTTTGAAAATTCAAAATATCTCCGTTATTATGCGTCGGATCGAAAAATTGTATTAAATCAATCTTATTGCAAATTACATTTGCTATAAATATTGTTCTATACATTTATTCTGTATATTGAATATTAACCGAGATATTTGCATTTGTATTCTGCGTGTGATCGGCAGGAGTCGGTTATGTTCGGGATTTTCCGCCGAGAGCTCTGGTGGCCGTTTCCGTAACTATTCGTCCCTCGTGAATATGTTTAAGGAAACATTACTTATACATTTGTTATTGGGCAGATTTCTCTACTGTAATACTTCACGTGGGAAATCTGCTTAGTTTACGCAGCCCCTGCGTGACGGACTTTTATTTTTTTATGAACCTTTATAATGTGATATACATGAAAATACGAAGAGTTATAACGTCACCAATTTTTTTTTACTAAAAGTGTTTATTAGATATCTATCATAGTCAAAATTCAACACTATAGTTCATATTTGTTAATGGTTGAAATTAGACCAGGAGGATTAGACCGAGAGGGGGTGTTAGAAGGAGGGTGAATTAAAAAAGTCAGAATATCTCCGATATTATGTGTCGAATCGAAAAATTTTATTGTTATTCTTAAACTAATGATGTTCTTCAAATGTTTTATATTAATTATTCAAATATTAAGCGATTTTTTCTTAGATTCTTGTTTTTTAGACTTCACTAAAACAACACTTCTACTCATTTGATTTCTTTTTATAAAAAAGTTCGTCACGCAGGGGTTGCATTACCGAAGCAGATTTCCCACTTGCGTCCCGTATTTGCATTTCTCTTATGACGTAAAAGTTCAATGAGAACAATATTTGTTATTGAGGCTTCAAATAAAGTGCTTCATAATATATCAGCTTATTGTTGATGTGACATGAGTATGGAGTGGGGGTTTACTGAAGGCCGATAACTAAAAAACGCAAATATCTCAGGTATTATTAAAGATAATGAAAACATGTACATAACAACATTTATAGAACATTTAATTTGTAATAAGATTGGTTCTATACACATTTTCGAATCGACGTTTGGTAACGGAGATATTTCGAATTTTCGAAAACCCTCCTCTTTAACCACCCCCCCTTCCACTGGTCTGATTTCAGCCGTTAACAAACTTGATCTGTATTTTTACATAAAACGTTTAAATATGGAGTCTGGTAACGATCAAGCAAAAATTGCGACCGCTAGAGCGTTAACAGACACACACACATATATATATAATTTTGAACGGACATCATTTTCGTCATCTCCTGGCTAGGATCGATGGACATTTGAAAAAAATTGTCGAAAATCGCGTTATGAGTACGACGAAAATGGCCGATCTAATCCGAACTATACCCGACCACATATCTCATAGACTTCATAAAAATGCAAATATCTCGGTTAATATTCAAGATAGAGAATAAATGTATATAACCATATTTATAGTAAATTTAATTTGAAATACGATTGGTTGATTGGATGCGAGTTTCGAAAAATTTCTTCAAATGTCCATCGATCCTACCCAGGAGATGACGAAAATGAGGTCCGTTCAAAATTATATATATATATATATATATATATATATATATATATATATATATATATATTTGTCTGTTAACGCTCTAGCGGTCGCAATTTTTGTTTGATCGTTACCAAACTCGGAATTTAATCGTTTTATGTAAAAAGGAAGATCAAGTTCGTTAATGGCTGAAATCGGACCAGTGAGAAGGGGGGTTTAAAGGGGGGATTTTCGAAAATTCAAAATATCTCCGTTATTATGCGTCGGATCGAAATATTGTATATAATAAATCTTATTGCAAATTAAATTTACTATAAATATTGTTCTATACATTTTTTCTGTATCTTGAATATTAACCGAGATATTTGCATTTGTATTCTCCGTGTGGTCGCCAGTAGGCTATGTTCGGACTTTCCTCCGAGAGCTCTGGCGGCCGTTTCCATAACTATTCGTCCCTCGTGAATAGGTTAAGAGGTTAGGTTAACTGTTTTTTGGGGCTAGAAACTACTGGGTTATTACGCCCTAAATAATGTTTTAGGTTTAGAGGTTTCTTACTACTACAGTTGTTATTAGGCAGAATCCTCTATTGTAAAACTTCACGTGGGAAATCTGCTTAGTTTACGCAGCCCCTGCGTGACGGACTTTTTTCAATTGGCGTAATTATAGTTGGGGCTTGAGATAAACCTTCGGACGTTCTCTATTCAACTGATATAGTTCGCAGTATCCTTTAAAACAATAATGGAGCTGCACGCGTTGAACGGAATATCATCGAACACCGTAATACAAAGTAGCCTGGAACAGATGGACCTCAGTTTTGAATCACGGTATATTAATGTCATCAAAACTTAAATCATTTATACTGTTTTTTTTCTTATAAGTTGTAACTTATTAAGTAAATTTAATTAATACTTTTGTTAAATTTAACAGATACTATAATTAATTATTTCAATGCAAAGAACTGAAAGAGAAATTTTACAACTTTGCCAGAAAAATGTTGTACTAATTATTGACTACACCACTGTTTCATTTCGAGCTCGTAAAACAAGAAATTTATAACCAATCTTTCTACAGAGTACGATAAATTTAGAAGTTCATGATATAGTTTAATTCTATAGCACACGTTTAAAGCAATGGTTCAATAATATCTGGACGAGTATAGTTTACTACAATTCTAATCACATAAAGTAAACAACGTGTATTACAGATTGCAATTAAATTGATGAACTGATGAAATAAAATTATATTCTTTCAATTATTAAATAATATTGTAAATGACAGCAATGGTATATTAACTGGCAGATAAACAGTAAATGGTTAAAAATTTAATTTTAAGCATACTATAACTAAAATCATTATTCATTATAATTTTTAGTTAGTATTTTATTTATTTAATTTTATTTGATTTTTATTAATTATATAATTATTAATTGATATAATTAATAAAAATCAATAAATAATAATAATAAATCTCGCTTAGTAAATCTAGACTAGTGAGTTTGATTCCCGTCTGGACCTAGGAATTTATTTAGTGACGGATTCACTGAATAAAATCCTGAGTGCCAGCCTGGCTAAAAAAGAGTGGTAACCTGTAGATAACCCGTCCATATTAGCCTTAGTTGCAAAAAGTGGACGTTAATAAATAATTTAATTTAAATTTATTAATGATAATCTTAATTCCTGAATAATTGTATTTCCTTTCTTTATTCATAACAGTTTGTAATCAGGACATTTTTTAATTTTATTTCAGATTTCCTTTAAGGGAAATCAGCTATTGAGGTTGTACTCATGACGCGAATTTTGAAAAATTTCCTCAAATGTCCATCGATCCTACCTAGGAGATGACGAAAATGAGGTCCGTTCAAAATTATATATATATATATATATATATATATATATATATATTTGTCTGTTAACGCTCTAGTGGTCGCAATTTTTGTTCGATCGTTACCAAACTTCATATTTAAGCGTTGTATGTAAAAAGAAAGATCAAGTTCGTTAATGGCTGAAATCGGACAAGTGGGAGGGGGGCTTAGAGGGGGATTTTTGAAAATTCGAAATATCTCCGTTATTGTGCGAGGCGTCGAAAAATTGTAAAGAATGAATCTTGTTGAAAATTAAATTGACTAAAATATTGTTCTATTAATTTATTCTCTATAACCGAGATATTTGCATTTCTATTGTGTGTGTGGTCGGCAGGAGTCGGCTATGTTCGGGACTTTCCACCAAGAGATTGTGCGGCCGTTTCCATACCTATTCGTCCCTCGTGAATACGTTTAGGTTCCCTTACTACCACTGTTACTATTTAGCAGATTTCTCTATTCTAAAACTTCACCTGGGAAATCTGCTTAGTTTATGCAGTCCCTGCGTGACGGACGTTTTATCCATTAGAACATGTCTTTAATGGTTTAGAATTTTTTCAGTTTTCAGGTACTAGTATTTAATCGCCAATATGCGGATACTGAATAAACTAGTAGAATTATTTATTAATTTATTTTTCTCAGGACATTTATTCATTTTGATTTGACATTTAAAGTAGCCTTGTTAACCGTCGTCACAGGGTTGAATATATATATATATATAATATTTTTTATGAATTTAATATTAAAAGTAGATTAATGTAAGAATAGAAAAATCCCTTTATTTTCCTCAAATAATAGCCATATTGTAGTTGTAGGCGTCCTTTGTCTCCTCAAAAGAAACAAATATTAAAACCTTTTTCTGGCATTTTGCTTTAATAATGTAGAGGTGACCAGAAGTCGAAAGTAATAAGCTTGTAATATTATCGGCCATTTGTGGGTAGATTAAAAAATGGGTCTGGAAATAAAATGACAGTAAAAATTTCGAAATACATAAATCTAAAACTTACTAAGACCGTAACGTGCAATATGTTCTAAAAACAATTCAGTTTATAGATTTTTCTGATAAAACCAATATTAGAGAATATATTGACGAATATACGCTTTGACGACAAAACAAACCCCCTCTCCTGAAAGCTGTTGTAAAGTATTATATACCGTAGGTTAACAATATTCATCCTATTAATACATGTAAAAAAATTTTCAGTTCTATTCAAGGGTAAAGAAAACCATGCCTAAATGTAACGAGTGTTGTAACGATGCTTACAATAAACCGTACTAAAAAACATATTTTCTATTTACTTCTCTTTTAGTTCATGGGAAATAACGAATGCTCCACAATAAATAAAAAGTCCGTCACGCAGGAGCTGCGTAAACTAAGCAGATTTCCCATGTGAAGTTTTACAATAGAGAAATCTGCATACTGGTAACACAATACCACCGTGATTAAATACAAACAGTAATGAGAAATCTTTCAGTTAATTAAAATAAATTCCCAACTGAAACGGCTTCTGAATTGTAAGAATAATTTATATTTTAATAACTCAAACTTTAGTAGTCCAAGAACTAAAGAAGGGAGGGGGGCGGATGAACAGAACGTATTTGCATAAATCTCACAAAGTGACGAAGGTAAGGTAAGGTTAGAAACGACAGGGTAGGTTAGAAGAAGCTTCGACCTGAGCCGAGCAATGGCATGACGGAAATGGCCGAAATAATCCGAGCTATACCCGACCACAGACTTCATAAAAATGCAAATATATCGGTTAATATTCAAGATAGAGAATAAATGTATATAACAATATTTATAGTAAATTTAATTTGCAATAAGATTGGTTCTATACAATTTTTCGATCCGATACATAATAACGGAGATATTTGGAATTTTCATAAATCCCCCTTCTAAACCCCCCCTCCCTCTTGTCCGATTTCAGCCATTAACGAACTTGATCTGTCTGTTTACATAAAACGGTTAAATATCGAGTTTCGTAACGATCAAACAAAAATTGCGACCCCTAGAGCATAAACAGTCATATATAAATATATATATATATATATATATATATATATATATATATATATATATATATATATATATATATATATATATATATATAATTTTGAACGGACCTCATTTTCGTTATCTCCTGGGTAGGATTGATGGTCATTTGAAGAAATTGTTCGAAAATCGCGTCATGAGTACGACCTCAATAGCTCATTTCCCTCAAGGGAAATCTGCTAAAATAATTATGCGTATTCATGGAACAGGAATAAAGTCTACTTGCCACTCATAAATACGAAATTCATAAATGTAAATATTGTAATATTTTAGGAATATAATCGTTATTCTCAATATAATTTGTTCTTTAATAACGTTTTCCCAAAAAAAACAAAAAAAAAAAAAAAAAAAACCGGAGTTAATGAGGATATTGACGAATATATGTTTTAACGTCTAATTAAACGCCCACCTCACACCTAGTAGAAAATTCAAATTCTTATGAAGCCTGAATTGTATCAAAAGACGACTGGTTCACAAAATAAAAGTTCATGAAAATTTTCTAAGCCGTTTTTGAGTGAGTCTGTGCCATATAGGCAGACTAGATTTACAATTTTTATGTTATTGTTCTTACAATGGAGTGAACCATTAAAACATTTTATCCCCGCCAAATATAAATAGTTTTTTCCTATAGTTTTTTTTTAAACGGATTTATTGCTTAAAGTATAAATATATAAACCATTTCTGCTGTTTAGACAGTAGACTTTTTTTTCATTATAAGTATGAAAAGAGACAAATTTAAATTCTGCAGTGAGTAAAATGTTCGTCCATAAAACAAAGAGAAAAAAAAATAACCTTTCTTATGAGACTAAGTTCTATTTATTTATTATTGTGGAAAATAGTTGCTGGAGGGCAGATGGTATACTGGGTGCAAGGCTTCCTTCATAAATCGCATACAACAGCCTTTATGCTGCTTTGTTTTCACTCTGCCCCTTGTTGTTGGCCCATTTTTCTTCTCAGACCGCATTGTCCGAGCACTATTCATAGCAGAGTCTTTAAAAAGAAAAGTTTTTATTCAAAAGAAGCCATACATTAAATTATTTAAATTTTAATGGGGTTTTCTTTTTCATTTTCATAGTGCTTCATTTTCCTTGATTTTCTCCACACGCTAAGATGTTTATTTTGCTTATTCAAATAAATAAATTTAAGTTTACTAATGCAGTGAGATTTGAAATCCTGGAGTTTTCCATTCCGAATCTGTGATATTTTTTTCTTTATGGTCCTTAGAAATCTTTAGCTAGCACCCCCTTGTGACTCGAGGAACTCGTGATGATTTTTAGATATAGAGCGATCAACTTGAAGTAATTAATACTCCCGTTAACCAAGGAGTTCTAGAAACAAATTCTCTACAGACCAATAATGGACTAGACTCGCGATCCCGATAATCTACCAGCGCGCTCTTGTAATGAACCCGTTAACTCCCTTCGCAATGTATTTATACTGTGTTAGAGTTAACCATGTCGGGGATCGAACCTGCACCTTTGCGAACTATTAAAAGAAATCTGCTAAAACCTGCAAACATCTCAGTTAATTTTCAATATAGGAAAATAGTATGTAATGTAATAAATTAATAGAATTGTTTTTTGTTTGTTCTTTTTCGATTCCAATCATGGTAACAGATCTTGAATTTTCATTTTCCTCCCTCTAAACGCCTTCTCTCCCCCCTTTCCGATTTCAGCCGTTAACTGACTTGATACTACGTTTTACATGAACGATTATTCATCGAATTTGGTAAAGATTATAAAAACAATTGCCACTAATAGATTGGTCAGAGACAAATTAAGCTGCCCCCATTTTTTGGGGTACCTATCAAGGTCAGCCTCCTTATTTGCCTTATTTAAGGTAATTATTTCCATTTTGATTCATATTATATAAATATCCTTTCTTTTGGGGATGTTACTAAGGGAACAGCTTAAGTTAAACTTCATGATACAAATGGAAATTCACTATTCTTATTGACGCTTTTAGAATATTGAATGACATATTCCTTATTTCTTCCGTCTTTATATTAAGGTCTTGAAGATATTGTGTAGTCGACTTGGGTACAACTTCTCTTGATATATTTTTCTTTATAATATTTTTTTTCTCTAAGTTTACGTTTTCTGCTTGTGTTTTACATATTTCGAATCGAATAGTCAGATCAATAATTATACTTCTTTTCTTGTAATGGCAACAATATCAGCTGTTCTAATGGACCCATCTGATGAAGTACAACCGACGTCCTCATAAATTCCCACTCTGGGTGTTACGCTCTCAAAACTTGTGAAATTTATGTACGTACCTTATGATACCGGGAAATGCGCATTTGCCCCATTCGCAGTAACCTAGAACATGCGGGAGGGTTCCGGTCTCGCTGCAATGGCGGCAGCGGGTTGTTCCTAAGTTCGTTCCTGGGACAGAGCGTACTGGCACAAGGTTGGTATTCATCTTTATTGCTGTAGTACATTCAGAAGAAGAAAGACCTTGTTTGTCACACATACATGAATTTGATATTTTCCATTCATCAAAAGTTTCGACGCCTTTCCCTTTATCAGGTTGACAGCACGACTCATTGAAGGAAATTTGGCGCAATTTTTGTCGAAAACTCTTGTCTGAGTAATTTTCATTTCCATCGTCTTGAGTGCAGACAATAGATCTGTTATTTCAGAGCTGATGTTTCTGGTTAAGAGTACCTATGGGTTTCCATGTCGCTTGAGAGCAGAACATACATTTAAACACTGTAAAAAAGCTTCCCAATAAGCATTGAACATTCCTAAACCTCTAACATTGCTGGAGTAAAACATGCTGTCAGGAGTGTCCGATGGGATTTTTAATATTTCTTTGTCAAAAGTTCTGACTAATTTGTCTATTTTCTTCTAAAAGGAAGGCTGGAGGTCTTCCTGCAAGAGCGCGCATTGCAGAGGATATATTAGGATAGGCCATACATATTGGTTCAAGATATTTAGCTTCTGGTCTGGTTTTAATAAAAACGATGACGTTAATTCATTCAATTTTCCACCAGTATGTTCACAAGCTTCTTTATCCAGCCAGATTTCTTCCATGAATGAGACTCCCAGGTACCGGATTCTTTCATCCTGGCAAATACTACAAATTATTTGGCCATCCATTGTCCTTTTTTCTCCCTTTTTCTATTTGTATCGCTTTACTTTTTTCAGCATTTACTTTTAATCTGATTTTTTGAAAATTGTCCATGACAAGTTCTACGATATGTTCAGCCGATTACTTGTCCTTAGCATTGAGGGCTATATCGTCGGCAAATCCGCAACATGATAGACTAGGTAAATTTTCATGAGGACTGACCTCATATTCAACATCTCATCAAATTCGAAAATCGCATCACGAATGCAACTTTAATTTCCGATATCGGCTAAAACCGGTCGTGGTTTTAGGGAATATTCGTATCAGTTTCCATGTCAGCTATCCACTAAAAATATAATTAATCATAATCAAAAGAAAATCTAAGGTTTCTGAACAACAACGTAAATATCACAAAATAAACCAGGAACCAATTGCAGTACTAGTGATACTGCCGTGGAGAGTGCGTGGTACTAATTGCAGTATGTGACTGTACAAAAGATGGATGGATTTATAAAAACAGCAAAGTATTCACGAGATTGCAGACTACTAGGCTTTTCGGAGGTGATACTCGAGTAGCTATAAGTATGAAGTATATCATGTATACGCCGGGTAGCATATATACCATATGTAGGTAGCATTAATATCCGTCTCAAACAAATATCATCTTTCATTTACTTAAAATTTCAAACTGTGAGTTCGGTCTATTTGAGGGGCAAATAGGGCGATCTTGCCATTAATGGACGTCTTTAGTACATAAATAAATAATTGCTGAGCAAACTGAGGCTACAGATAAAGCACTACTGGCAGATTGATCTCAGAAGACCTAACTCTCAAAGTTCCTACTGGTCAAACAGCAGTAATAAGGGAGTCATGACAGCGCTGTTTGTTCGCATCTGTAAATATTTGACTCAGAACTAGTGGAACATGAGGGCTGGAAACAAGATGAGCATATAACAAGAGCAAACAGTCTTTAAGACGTTTGAGTGGGGGTCGCTGAGGTTTAAGTACTCAAAGTTTCCACTAACAGCTTTGAAAAAGGAGGATACTCTGTAACTAAACTGAAGCAAACTTAAGGAACACATAACGCACTAACTTAGGGAAATGTTGTTAACAGAAGCCATAGGAATTAAACATGCATGAAAATATATGTTTCGTTTACGTGGTAAAGGGAAGGTTGAACGATATTCAAATGTTCGTTGAAGGAGAAATGGGTCAATAGATGAAAAACCCGTGAACTATATCAATGATTTATTTTTCTCAACACGTTTCGCGTCCTTTTTGACGCCTCTTCAGGAGTAATACACATTAATAAAAACCTTACCACCTCGCTGGTCACGTCAAGTCTAACAATAATGGAGATGTGCCACACCACTCAGCTGATAATATCGATACATTATAATTATGCACATGTAAAAATCGATTACCTAAAAAGTTTCGAATTTTGAAAAACCGATTCCGAAAGAAGCATAGCTGCATCTACGTCTAATCGACTTGTTGTTTATTTAAATATTGGATATATATACCATGTAAATTTTTTATCTCAGTTTTCTTGTTTACAATATATTGTTTGTTTTTAATAATGTGGATATTTTCTTTTATCTTCCACTTAAATTCTTGTCATTATCTAAAATTTCTATCTCGTCAAAATTAAATTTATGCTTAAATTTCGAAGAATAGTCGGCCAAAGATTTTCTATTTTCTAAATTATCGACATTTCTAAAATGCTGTTTCAGTCTTTTCTTTAAAGTTTGCAATTAAAAATAATATAACCACTCTTATTGTAAATTATCTCCCCCTGTCGAAATTCTTACTTACAACATGTCAGTGTGACACAACTGGAGGGTTTTAGACACACCTTTAGTTGTAGTCTGCATACTCATACTGGCTAATAGTCTATCATTAGTCAGCTTATGTAGGCTACAGGCTACCCAGGGATGACTATCTAACAACTCCAGCTTTGAATCGAATTTTCTCCACCCATGCCTTTAGTGGTGAGGCTAAAACGGTGGAGAATGCGATTTCAGTTATACTCTTGAAACTTCTAATTCATTTTTTTTGCTCTACGATTAACAGTTTGCAAATATGCGTTCTTGAGGGAATATTAGAATATATATATAACTTTTATGGTAACTAATAAGTGTATATATCGGAAAACTAAAATTTAAACTCTTCAAAAGCCATTGTACTTTTAAGAGCAAATGCGGATTAAACGCTAATTAAATTTATAGATGTATTAGTTTTTCTTGGTTGTTTATTTATTGAAGTTTATGCATTCTTAATAAAAGCCTTCATAATTGTTATGGGACTAATAGGAAAGGCGAAAGTGCTTTCTTCGCTAACAACTCTTCTCTTTAAAGTTGCCCGTTTTCATCTGTAGTTCACTTACGCGAGCAAACTTCTTAATCAAGCCCCGAACTTTGGCCTCAAGTTAGCCGCTCCATTCACCGAACTACCCTCAACCCAAGAGAATACAAAATTTTACCTTCAGCTTGGAGGTCGGAATATTAAGGAACCAATGTAAACTATTGTTATTAAATCAACAGAACAAACTCTTAGTCTTACAAGATTCGGTTCATGTTTCTTGAAGGGAAATGATTTACACAGGGAAATGATTGAGCACTTGCCTTGTATTAAATTAACAAGTTTGTTATTCCTTCATTCCGCAGAGATAAACTAGAAATAGCTTTGATCTCGTTGGCATTTATATCTTGGCTGGGGAGGGGGTCTATACGGATACTGAAAACAGGGAAGAGGGTGAGAGGGGAGTCCGTAACGCAGGGGCTGCGTAAACTAAGCAGATGTCCCAAGTGCTGCTATAACACTACTAATATGATCTCAATATATATTCTCTATTTCTAACAAGAGGAGTGCACGGCCTTCCTCCCACCGATTTGAACAAACATTTTTTAGTGGATAGTACCTAATGAAAAACAAATTCTGTTAAAGCGACAGCATGCACTTCTTACGCATTTGTCTAAAAAAAAAAAAAAGTTAAAGTTTGCCTGTAAGCCTTGAGGTGTTCCGAATACACTTTTTCTTAAGAGTTCCTTTGACTGACTTAGCAGTGCTTTCTTTTTGAAGCCGCAAGATCTCGAGATCGAATCTCGCCTGTAGCGACAATTATTTATGTATAATTTTCATATTTTGTTTTTCTAGGGCGTTTATTCAATATTAAAAAATAAATAAATCGTTGTTTTAATTATTGGCATTCAGTTTTTAGCGTATTCCATATATTTCAGCTACGGGAACACTTAAGAAAGTGTGTCTTCAGAACACCTGAATGCCTTCAGGCAAACTTTAACATTTATTTTTTGACAAACGCATTAGAAGTATTTTCTCTTGCTTTTACAGAATTTTGTTTTTTATTAGGTTCTACGCACTAAAATATTTTCACTCAAATCAGTGGGGGGGGGGGAGGCCGAGCACTCCCTTAGTAACTAAAACTCCGATGAGTAGAAGTGGGGGTTTACTGAATGAAGAAACCAATCATTTACAAAAAACTCACTTAATTCTTGATATGTACTTAATATATTCATAGAGCAACAGTTTTAGAAAAGACAAAGTTTAACAAGACTGATTGATGATAATATTTTACAATTCGACTCATAATAACGGAGATATCTAGAATTTTGGAATCCACCCTCTGAGCCACCACTATCCCAGGTCCTATTAAACCCAATAACGAATATGAACATTAGAGTTGAATTAAACGGCTAAATATTGAATATGGTATAGATCGAATAATCATTTTCGAGTTAACACATGAAAATCTTAATTGATGACGACACCACACTACATATTTGCATGTATCTTACACAGTAAAAGTTCAATGAGTACGTTATTTGGTATTTAAGTTTTAAGCAACGTGGTTCCTGATATAACAACTTATTGTAAATACGACATGAGTAGGAGAGGAGGTTTACTAAAGGCTGAAAAAGAAAACATTCAAATATCACCGTTAATACTCATGATAGAATAAATACGTATTTAACTACATTGATAGAACATTTAATTTGAAATAAAATACTTTTATACTATTTGTTCGGAGTCAGTTTCAGTGTTATAAACTGCTGTTTAAAATTCTTATAGGCATACTGCTTGAGTCCGTGGCCAGCGATTTTATATAAATGAAATTTGCTTTTGGCCTTATGAAATTTAAAAAATAAAAAGAATTCGTTTAAATATTGAAGAAGTGAAATTATTTTAGCCAAACAATTTTCTACACAATTATTTCATATTTTAGCTTAAGAATCACATTCGCATATATTAAAAATGAAATATGGTTCAAAAATAAATTAGGAGATCTCCCTTAATAGGTGATTTTGGAAAAATTTCCTCGAATGTCCATCGATCCAACCTAGGAGATGATGAAAATGAGGTCCGTTTAAAGCTCTCTCTCTCTCTCTCTCTCTCTTTCTCTCTCTCTCTCTCTCTCTCTCTCTCTCTCTCCCTCGTCACAATTTTTGTTTTGTTGTTACCAAACACGATCTTTAAACATATTTGGTAAAAGATCAAGATCGTCAATGGCTGAAATCCGACCAGTGGGAGGGGGGTTTAGAGGGGGAATTTCGAAAATTCTTAATATCTCAGTTATTATTCGTCGAATCGAAAAATTGTATAAAATCAATCATATTGCAAATGTAAAGTTCTATAAATGTTGTTATGTGCGTATTTTCACCATCTTGATTTTTAACCGAAATACATGCATTTTATAGTTTTCGGCTTTTAGTAAACCCCTACTCCTACCAATGTCATATTAACACTAAGCTGTTATATTATGAAACACTTCATTTGAATCCTTTGTTCTCATTTTAATTTTAGGTTTTGAGATAAATACAAACACATAACGCACGTGAGAAACCTGCTTAGTTAACGCAGCTCCTGCGTAATGGACTTTTTTTTTTAATGAATGTTTCTAGCCAGAATAGACTCATTTTTATTTTTTGAGAGCATCGGCAGAGTTCAGCCTAGTAGCATCTCTGTAGGCACGTCCTAAGCTCTGAGTATGGGAATTACTGAAAGTGTTAAGCGTTATTAAAAGTAAATTGTGAGGAGCCACAAAACTACTCTGAATTATTTGGTTTGTATTCAATTAGTTATAATTATCTTATTATACTTCATCCAACATAGATCCGCCATAAATTATTTAATTTATGAATATGCGAGAGGAAGAGCGATTTAACGAACCATATCTCATTACATTTGGCTGGATTCAGAGAACACATTAATCAATCTAATCCACTCCCATCAGTTATATTTTTGCGTCAAAATGGGGCGAGAATATTGGGGAGGGGATTGTGATTATCAATCATTTACCCATTATTCTGGGCAAATAGGCTAAATCTAACCCAAATATGAATGGGTATTTAAACTTTTGAGCCTTCGTGCATTGAACCTGGGGAATATAATCCACAATAGGCTCTTAATGAATTATTCACAACATAATGAGCTTTGTATTCTGTTTTGAAATTATGTTTGATTTCCTGGTTATATTTTTTCTTTTTCTCATAAGGATTTTTGAGTATTTTACTTTAGTTATAACTAATAATTATTATGTAAATTAATGGCCTTACACTAAAAATCACTGTCATAAGTAATATAATTAACAAGTTGACTGCGTTATTGGTCCCCGGGAATCTATTCGGTAGATTTAGTTCTGTGCAGAAGGGTTGGCTGAACGGCATGACTCCTGTACGGCTTATTTTTAATTTTTTTTTTGTGGCGTAACTTTTTTTCCGAATCGTTCCTTAACACATAAATATAGGAAATAGGTCTTAATAACAGGAAGTCTTCCCACCAATTTCTTTATTAAAGCAAAAGGCCTTTCGGCACTAACGTGTCGTTTCCAAATCCAAATAAACTGAAATCCTTTTTAAGTAAGCTAAAACACGCAATACAGGTGCCGGACCAGTAAAGAATATAGAAAATCGTACGGGGAGAACATGGGGCGTTTTATGTTGGACGGAATTCCAGATATATATATTTGTCTGTTGACGCTGCAGCGGTCGCAATTTTTGCTCGATCGTTACCAAACTAGGTATTTAATCTTTCTATGTAAAAAGAAAGATCAAGTTCGTTAATGGCTGAAATCCGACAAGGGAGGAGGGGTTAGGACGGGGGGATTTTTGAAAATTCGAAATATCTTCGTTACTGCACGTCGGATCGAAAAATTGTAAAGAACCAATCCTATTGCAAATTGAATTTACTATAATTATTGGTATATACAATTATTCTCTATCTTGAATACTAACCGAGATATTTGCATTTTTATTGTGCTTGCGTCTATTGTCGGAAATTTCCGGATTAGTTCGGCTGTTTCCGTAGGTCGGCGCTCGTGTAACCTAACCTTTCTTGTCTTCTAACCTTTCTACCAACTGAACATATCTTATAGCAAATTAAATGTACTATAATTATTGTTATATACATTTATTCCCTATCTTGAATATTAACCGAGATATTTGCATTTTTCAGTTTTTAGCCTTCAGCAAACCACCACTTCTACTCATGTATCCTCTGCTACATAATAAATAACATTATTCGAAGCTTAAATACCAAAAAGTGTATTCTAGAGACCTTTATTATATGAGACACATGAAAATATGTACTGGTGATCTCCCCCCCCCCCCGTCTTAAGGTGTTGGACTACTAAAATTTGATTAATTAAGATAACAATTATTCTGATTAATTATTAATTACAGTACTAGATATAGTAAATAGTTCTCAATAAAATTAATATGTTATATTCTGATATATTTCAGTAATTGTTTTTCTTTCCGGTTTGAGGCGGGCAGACCTGTTTGTTTAATTTCTAACGCTTCCTGTCGGCAGGTTATTGAAATTGACTGAATCATTTCTGTTGTACCAGTATGTAGATTTATCTATTACTAAACTTCACGAGAGAAATCTGCTTAGTTTACGCAGCCCCTAGGGCGAAGGACTTTTATGAAATTTACTTATGTGCAACTTATGCCATATATCAATTTTATTGGGAATAGAAATATCTCTTAAATGTTAGAAGCATTTGAAAACGTTTAATACTAGTGGTTGGTTTATTCATTTGAAACCTCACATTGCATTAAGAGAATAAATTTGCTCGCGACACATTGAATATATTTCGGTTTAAATTGCTCCCCTCTAAATAACACGTTGAGTCCATGACTATTTTAGAATGAGAGAGGTGGAAATAAAGTTCTTCAATTGTGTCTGTTAGCTTGTGTTCTTGTTTACCTTACACAAGGATAACATTTAATTTATTACAATAATTTTTGGCTTCTGCTAATTCAAGATGGAGCTTTCTAATGGATAAATACTGAAACTGGTTTCATTACCACCCTGAACTATGGATAGTAAAAGCTAATTATTTTAGGGGCCCAAACAAGTTATATTAATTAACCCTAGAATGGTAGTGATATTATTTCCCACTTATTGGTACTGATACGTAAATTTTACGTGTGCAACTGGTAATTGGTGAAATTATACAAAATTTGTTTATGTTTGGTACTATTTTATTAAAACATACACATTTCTTTAACTTATATCTACGTTAATATCTAATAATGTGCAAGGCATTCCTTTCAGGCGCTTTGTTCGAAACACGTTCCGGAGGTTGTGTGCTCCATTCATATCGATTCTTACCAAGCACAACCCCACCTTCTACATTTATTGTGACTGATCTGTCAATATTGTGTGGTTGAGAGGTTTTAGGTTTTTTTTGCCTCTGTGTTTCTTCTCTTTCTTCGATTGCCTTGATGTTTTCTAGAATGGTCTCACCCTCATCGCTATCTAGCCAACTTTGTGTTGCAATCATTTCCGAAGGCTCAACCTCCTCATCACTTGGAGAATACTCCGGATCATCATCACTGTTGTATCCATATCCATCTATTTCATAATTGCCATTTTCCCCATCTGATTCATCGGAGAGTTCTTTCAATAAATGTCTGATTTCTTCATCCATTGAATATTTTTTCTCCATTTTTCCGAAACTATAAACAGATTATTATTTATATTCTTTCTATACATCTTTGTCTTTTTATATCAAAAATAAAAGTTAAAAACATTAAGAGAAAATAAATCAGAATATAAAAATAAATTGAGAATAATATTAACCAAGTTATGGCGTAAACCCCGGTTGTTAGTAGCGATACGTAAATTTTACGTGCCAAAAAGTTGCGGTTAATAGTATTGATACGTACCTAAATATTACGTGTCGTTTTTATTTCAAAAAATAGTATTGGATGAGTGGGAAGGTTCACTTAGCTGCACTTGGTGGAGGTGAAGGCCGAACTGTCTGGAGGGCTCATAGTTGAAGGATGGGGGTGGTGGGGTCGTTAATAACCGTTTGATAACAGTTCAAACCAGATCATACGTAATTTTTACGTTCAATACCATTCTAGGGTTAACTAACCTTGAGACTATCAACATATTGGGAGTGAAAGACCTCGGAGTATGTAGCCTATATGATGACTATTGAGGTCGTACTCATGACGCGATTTTCGAAATTTTCTTCAAATGTCCATCGATCCTACCCAGGAGATGACGATAATGAGGTCCGTTCAAAATTATATATATATTTGTCTGTTGACGCTGCAGCGGTCGCAATTATGCTTGATCGTTACCAAACTAGGTATTTAATCTTTCTATGTAAAAAGAAAGATCAAGTTCGTTAATGGCTGAAATCCGACCAGGGAGGAGGGGTTAGGACGGGGGAATTTTTGAAAATTCGAAATATCTTCGTTACTGTACGTTGTATCGAAAAATTGTAAAGAACCAATCCTATTGCAAATTGAATTTACTATAAATATTGATATATACAATTATTCTCTATCTTGAATATTAACCGAGATATTTGCATTTTTATTGTGCTTGCGTCTATTGTTGGAAGTTTCCGGATTAGATCGGCCGTTTCCGTAGGTCGGCGCTCGTGTAACCTAACCTGTCTTGTCTTCTAACCTTTTACTTTGTGAGATATATGCAAATACGTTCTGTTGATGCCCTCCTCCCTTTTTAGTTCTTGGACTACTATAGTTTTAGTTATTAAAATATAAATTATTCTGTTCATTATAAATTGCAGTACTAGAGACAGCAAATAGTTTGCAATAAAGTTAATGTGTTATATTCAGATGTATATCAGTAATTGATTTTCTTTCCGGTGAAGAATATTTCTATCTGTTCAGCTCTCAGTGGTTGGCAGACCTATTTGTTTACAATTTATAAGCTGTCTCCGTTGGGAGCTTATTAAAATTACCTTAACGATTTCTCATTACCGTTTGTATTTACTCACGCTAGTGTTAAGTGTTAGCAGTACGCGGATTTCTCTATTGTAAAACTTCACGCGGGAAATCTGCTTAGTTTACGCAGCCCCTGCGTGACGGATTTTTTCAATTATTCAAGTACTAGACACTGAAATATGTATTTAGCTAAAAGATTCGTCATGAGAGTTTTGTGTAGAGGATTCAATACAACTCCCCCGAAACTCAGACTTGAAGTCAGTAGGCAGACTGTGTGTGGACAGTACATAATATTCCTATTTGATGCTAAAATATTACTGACACTAAATTGATTTGATAAGGAACTCTCCTGTTCTGGCGGGAAAACTTGAAAATTGAAAATATCTCGCAAGGGGAGTGAACGGCCTCCCCCCCCCCACCGATTTAAACGAAAATGTTTTAGTGTGTAGCACTTAATGAAAAACAAATTCTGTAAAAGGGAGAGAACGCTCTTCTCACACGTTCGTCTAAAAAAAAATGTTAAAGATTTTAAAGGGTTTACCTTGATGATAGAATTATATGTCAGTTATCCAAGCCTAATCATAATGAAAATATAGCCCTGAAGTATAATTAAAGAATATTTTTATGCCTAGAGCTAAACAATTTTAAATATCTTTCTATATATTTTTATTTTTCTATATTCAGGTTAAAAATTGTATCAAGCGTCTCTAAAACTGCTCGTATAAAATAAATGTATCCTTATAACTATTATATTTTAACGTTCTTTAATTAAATAAATGCAAATGTTCCAAGCACAACATTATTTTTTATTTGGTAGTAATAAATACATATTTAAACCTAGTGAATAAGATGGAGCTAATGTACACTTGAGTGAACGGCAGAAGAAACAATATCCTTCACAACTTTCTGTTGTTCACATCTGGCTGTCTCCGTTGCCATGACAACGCTCACCACGTTAACATGTCAACGAATGCCAACACTACAATATTTTTTACATAAATCACCCCAATTTGCTTTAAATATATGTAATACATTAAAAATTAAATGCCAATAATTAAAAAAAAAAACTTTTTATTTATTTATTAATATTAAATAAACGCCCTGGAAACAAAAAGTAAAAAAAAAATCCCAGAAAAAAAAAGTCGCTCCAGACGAGATTCGATCTCGAGTTCTTGTGGTTACCAAAAAGTAACGATACACACTGGGCCACCGGGAAACGTTTGAAGCAAGAGCCTTAGTAACACTACAAGACTTAAGGCAAATTTTTAACATTTTTTTTGTAGACGTACGCTTGAGAAGTGCGCTCTCTCACTTTAATAGAATTTGTTTTACATTAAGTACTACAAAATCAATTTTTTTTCGTTCAAATCGGTGGAGGGAAGGCAGTGCACTCCCCTTATCAGTAATTATGAGTCAAATTGAAAGCTTGTTGCAAATTAAAATTTCTATAGAAGTTACTCTATACTTATTTCTCTGTTGAATAATAAGTCAATTATTTACATTTTCTGCTTTGTTTATCTTCACGCCTACTCACCTTGTAGTAAAAAAAAGTCCGTCAAGCATAAACTAAGCAAATTGCCGTGCTTCATAACACAGTTTTGATCTCATGTCACCAATTATTATCTATTTCTATGTAAAAAAACGACGAACAGAAGGTCAAGACGGTGAGAGGGAGAGTGTTACTGAGGGCTACGAATTAATAAGGAAGTACGAATAATTCCATTACTATTTGAGTTACGAAAAATGCATAAAATAACAGTAGTAGAACACCGATAGTTTAACAAGATTGGCTCTATAACATTTTACTGATAATGATCATAATAACTGATAATTTTGAATTTTCGAATCTCCCCCTTCGTAACCCCCACTGTTCCAGGCCCAATTTTAGCCAATAACAAATATGATCTTAAGTTTTAATAGAAAATGTTAAATATCGAGAATGATATAGATAAAATAAACATTTTCGAGTTAGAACATAAAATCTTATTGATTACATCACTAAACGAATTTGCATATACCTCGTATAATAAAGGGCTCTTGAAAATAATATTTTGTATACAAGCATACTATAAAGCGGTTCGCGATATAACAGCTTGTTGTTAATATGGCATGAGTAGGTGTGAGAGTTTAAGTACGGATGATATCTAAAATATCGAAATGTCTCGGATAATATTCATGTAAGATAAATATGTACATTTTAACATTTACAGGTAATTTAATCTGCCATAAGATTGGTTCATTTACCATTTCAATTCGACTTTATGTAACGGAGATATTTCAAATGTTCGCAATTCGCTCCTCCTAACCCTCCTCCCTGTTGTCCGATTTCAGCCATTAACAAACTTGATCTTTCTTATTATGTAAAACGATTAGATATCGAGTTTGGTAATGATCAACTAACATTTGCGACCGCTAGAGCGTGAAGAGACAAATGAATATGTATATATTTATTTATATACATATAATATTGAACGGACCTCATTTTCGTCATCTCTTGAAGGCATTTCAAAAATCGCGTCACAAGTATAATCTCAATAGCTGATTTTCCTTAAGGGAAATCTTCAAATAAATGGGAAATGAGAAACTTTGATAAATCTTATTCGAATTTAATGTAAAATATACAACAAGTGTGTCCAAGGAACTTTTACTATGTGTATGCATTCAGAAATTACTTGTTCGGAAATGTTTATTTGATCAATACCTAAATCGATATTTAACCATTTCTTCCGAATAAAATCATAATCGTTATTATTTGAAATGAAACTTCGAAAAGGGGGGATTTAGAGGTAGATAATTCAAAATTTTCTAAATATCTAAGCTATTTTCATTTGAAAGTATTGATAAATGTTATAGGATCAACATTCTAAAATATTCAATGTTGTTTAGCTGCTGGCCTATTTCTACTATCGTAACTGAAATATTAAGTGAGTTATTATTACTTTGTTGATTTCAGCAATCAGTAATCACGCAATTCTATTGGTCTGATTTTAATTTGGAGTAAGTGGGTTGCTGAACATATCATGTTTAGCTTTCATTTCAATTCCTGTTCTCATAGGCTTAAAATATAGGATTAGTGGAGCCTTGATCGTAAAATGAGATGAACAAGGTGTCGTTCCAGCAGGTGGAATTCTGCTTAGCTTACGCAACCCCTGCGTGACGGAGATTTCGAATTTTATGACTAATCCTTAATGGATTATTGTGCTTAAAGTTAACATAGGTCACTCTTCTCTGAAATATGCAAGGAGTAATTAAATATTAATGCTGACTGGGATAAATAAAGAAATGACTTTTCATTAAAACTTTTTGAATGCACTTTACAATGAAAATAAAATACCGGTACAATTATTTTTACTTGATATAATTATTTTGAATAAGTTCAAGTTTTAATTAGCTGCCTTTTTAAGCTTTATAATTTGTATTCTTAAGTTAAAATTTAAGAAAAGTTTTATTCAGAGGTTAATGAGAGCACCAAAGCATCTTATCTTCTCAGATTGAATGTAAATTAAATGATAACTTATTTTGCTATTTATCTTAGGATTAACTAAAATTTTAGTTGAGTTAACAAAAAATTATTTTTCAAGGGTGCTTGTTCAACAAGATAATAGGTACTGATGCCAATACAAGTATACGAGATGACCGTATTATCTGCGATTGGGTGCCGTTGTGTACAGTGCCACACAACATAATGGGATTCTGTGGCACATAGCATAAAGGGCTCGCGTGGCACATATCATAAAGGGCTTCCGTAGCACAGAGCATAAAGGGCTCCCGTGGCACATAGCACAAAGGGATCCCGTGGCACATAACATAAAGGGCTCCCGTGGCACATAGCATAAAGGGCTCGCGTGGCACATAGCATAAAGGGCTCCCGTAGCACATAGCATAAAGGGCTCGCGTGGCACATATCATAAAGGGCTTCCGTAGCACAGAGCATAAAGGGCTCCCGTGGCACATAGCACAAAGGGATCCCGTGGCACATAACATAAAGGGCTCCCGTAGCACATAGCATAAAGGGCTCGCGTGGCACATATCATAAAGGGCTTCCGTAGCACAGAGCATAAAGGGCTCCCGTGGCACATAGCACAAAGGGATCCCGTGGCACATAGCATAAAGGGCTCCCGTGGCACATAATATAAAGAGCTCCCGTGGCACATAGCATAAATGGCTCTCGTGGCACATAATATAAAGGGCTCCCGTGGCGCATAGCATAAATGGCTCTCGTGGCACATAATATAAAGGGCTCCCGTGGCGCATAGCATAAAGGGCTCCCGTGGCACATAACATAAAGGGCTCCCGTGGCCCTATGGCAGATGTATTTAGGTATTTTTTCTTAAGCTATTTTTGTCTGACACTTTTGTTTGTCCACTATGCATTTGTGGAGCTGTTATGTGGAAAACCCCCAACATGTACTAATGTTCTAAGAGTATGACTGCAAAAAGCGTGTAGAATCGACTATTTTATTTTATTTATTTTATAGATGAAAGAATATTATCACAAGTTAATTTGTGTTACTTAGCTTTTTCTCTTAGTACAAGGGGTTGTACTGTGTAGTTAAGCTTGGAAATTGTAATCTTAAATTTGGATATTGGAATGACTCGTAGTTAGTACCTAAGGTGACAAAAGTAAAACCCACATGAGCAAATCAAAAGTCCGTCAGGAAGGGCTATGCTAACTAATCGTCACCTCAAAATGTACATTTACCTCAAAGTGTAAAAGTTCAATGAGGACAATATTTGGTATTTAGGTTTCAAATAATGTGCTTCATAATATACAGTTTAATGTTAACATGACACGAGTAGGAGTGGAGTAAATATTGATTTTGGTAACGATAAAACAAAAATTGCGCCCTCTAGATCGTTATCAAACAAATATATGTATATATATATATATATATATATATATATATATATATATATATATATATATATATATTCTTTTGAACGGGCCTCATTTTCGTCATCTCCTGGTAGAATCGATGGACATTTAAAGAATATTTTCAAAAATCGCGTCATGAGTACTACCTCAATAGCTGATTTCCCTTAAGAAAAATCGGCTAAAGCATTTGTTCATAATTTGGACTCCCTCAAAGCCTGTTATTGTACTTTTTTGTTTGTAGTTATACATATTGCTTATACAATCAGAGATCCCAATACCTCTGTTGTCTAATAATAAAAAAATGATAGATTTGCTAAATATTTCATTGATTTTTGGAAGTGGGGAATTTTGATAGTTTTGATGTTTGTCATGCTCATAAAAGTTGTCTTATTTTATTGAATTAGAAATATCAATATTTTTGTTTCTAAGAAAAATGAACCAGTTTTTGTTGTTTTTTTGGGTTACCATTGACTTCAAAGCCTACAACTTACATGCAATAAAAGGGTTTCACGAATATTTTTTATTGTCGACAGTTATTGATCATTACATATAAATCTACGCTATTGCTACATTTAGTATAATTAAAAATTCTATTTATTAAAGTCCACTTTTTGCTACTACGGCTAATTGGGACAGGTTACACCCTAGTCAGTGTGGGACTAGGGATTTTATTTAACGAGTACGTCACTAAATAAATTCCTACTGGCCAGGCGGGAATCAAGTTTAGGACTCTAGGTTTACCAAGTACAATTCGACCAAGGTCTGCACCTGAGCCTATTTAGTATAATTATAAATAACATTTATTGTTCTGATACTCAAATATGTAGGAAATAAGTTAGGTTATCTATAGTTAGACCGTATTCAATGTTTGATAAAGATTAATAAAATGGAGCAATTAATATGATTCAAGACCCCCCATATTATCCCCAAGTGCTTTGTCTTGAAATAAAAAAAGTCCGTCACGCAGGGGCTGCGTAAACTAAGCAGATTTCCGACGTGAAGTTTTACAATAGAGAAATTTCACGAGAGCCGAGCAGTTCATGAAACGGCCGAACTAGCTTTAGGTGGGAGGCACTTCGTCCGTTAGCCGCCCAGATTTAATAAAAATGCAAATACCTCGATTAATATTCAAGATAGAGAAAAAATGTATATAACAATATTTATAGTAAATTTAATTTGTAATAAGATTGATTCAGTACAATTTTTCGATCCGACACATAGTAACGGATATATTTCGAATTTTAGAAAATCCTCCCCTCTAACCCCCCCCCCCCTCCCCGTGGTCTGATTTCAGCCGTTAACGAACTTGATCTTTCTTTTTACATAAAACAACTAAATATCGAGTTTGGTAACGATCAAACAACAATTGCGACCGCTAGAGCGGTAACAGACAAAAATATATATATATATATATATATATATATATATATATATACAGTTTTGAACGGACCTCATTTTCGCCATCTACTAGGTAGGATCGATGGACGTTTGAAGAAAAAAGTCGAAAATTCCGTCATGAGTATAATCTCAATAGCTGATTTCCCTTAAAGGAAATCTGCTAAAAGAAGGGAGCATATTACAAATGTATGGTGTCATTCGATTGGGCGCGAAGCCCACTGGTTAATTGATGTATTTTTCATTCTTTAACATTGAATTTGCACTATCACGGCTAATTATTTTCTAAAATGTATATATATGTCTGTTACCACTAGCGGTCGTAATTATTATTGGATTTTTACCAAACTCGATATGTTATCGTTTTATGTAAAATGAAAGATCAAGTTTGTTAAAGGCTGAAATCGGATTAGAAAAATTCGAAACATCTACGTTACTATACATCGTACCGAAAAAGTGTATAAAATCAATCAATACAGTACATTTAATATTGCAAATTAAATGTACTATAAATATTGTTATATACATTTATTCTCTATTTTGAATATTAACCGAGACGTTTGCATTTTCCGTTTTCAGCCTTCAGTAAACGCCCAATTCTACTCATGTTACATAAAGAATACTCTGTTATAGAGTAAACCATTTTATTCGAAGCTTAAATACCAAATATTGTTTTCAATACACCTTTAATATATGAGATATATTCATATATGTTCTGGTGACGCCACCCTCCCCCCGTGTCTTAAGTTCTTGGATTACTAAAATTTGATTGATTGAGGTAATAATTATTCTGATTCATTGTAAATTACAGTACTCTATATCTAGTAATGTAGTATTACAACAACTATTGTTCCATCTTCAATGAAACAGACGAAAGAAACCATACCTTTCAAGAGGCCCCCGCATGGTATGCCCCAACAACATGGCTAATTAACTAGGATTCAAGCCAAGGAGGTGGTAAGGGAGAAGATATGGATGGAGAGAGAAATGGAAGAACTAAGGAGAAAAAGCGGAATGAATAACCATCCGAAGGATTACCACACACAAGGAAGCCAGGCACAATAACCCAACATGTCTACAAAATCACCATTCAATATTGTTACCTTTAATCTGTATATTCCTTGTATATTATATGTATTATTAAACAAAACTTTCAATAGACTTATTTCTTCTATCACTTATAACCAACCACATTTATACAGTTCACAATCATAAATTCCAGCATTTGCATAACCCCCAGGGAGAAGGTAATATTCATTACCAAATGAATTACCCCATCACACAATGCCACTATGAAGGCATAATAAATAAAAAAATTGTTGTAAAGTTGTTCGAGCCCCTGCTCTAAGGTATGTTTATTTTAATTTACTTAATTAATTACTTTTTGTTATTTTGATCAACATTAGCGTCTAAAACAATACTCATTCATTAAACTATACCATCCCAGCCATTTAACCCTGTAAAAACCGATAAATCATTTTGTGTTATACAACATTATGCAAGTCTCTTTAGTCAAACCGGGAAAGTACTTCCTTCAGCAGAATCTAAATATTTTGGCTGAAAGCAACTTTTAGGCGTATAATAGCAGAAATGGAAGTATCTGCTTCCAGTCCATAGCTCTCCAACCAAACTTCTCCAACTTCTGCAGAGTATCTCTAGACTACTTATCCATTTGTTCGACTTCAATAGATTTATGGCCGGCTTTCTCTTCTTCCTTCCAGATATACTTTGAAACTCTATTGAAACTTTAATGGAAATATTTTTATTCAAAGTCAAAGTTTTATTTACAATTTATATAATATAACTAACTCTCTTTCGAAATGCAACTAGCGATCCAGTTTTCAGCATGTATTTTTTCGACCCTTTTTCACATCCGTTGGAGTAATGGTAAATTATTTAACCAATTTAAATAGAAAAAAATAATGACTTCTCTCTTTCTCCCTCTCACTCCCCCTCCCTCTTTTTTCCAAAGAATTATGTACTCAAACTCATGAATTTAAATATATCCCATATAAAGAAAAATCGTTTCATTAATCAAAATAAATTTTCAGTTCTTGTATGGCTTTTGAAAATGTGCAGTTTGTGTGTGTGTGTGTGTGTGTGTGTGTGTGTGTGTGTGTGTGAGTGTGTGTGTGTGTGTGTGTGTGTGTGTGAGAGAGAGAGAGAGAGAGAGAGAGAGAGAGAGAGAGAGAGAGAGAGAGAGAGAGAGAGAGAGAGAGAGAGAGAGAGAGAGAGAGAGAGAGAGAGAGAGAGAGAGAGAGAGAGAGAGAGAGAGAGAGAGAGAGAGAGAGAGAGAGAGAGAGAGAGAGAGAGAATGGTTGCCAAGTCAACGATGAGGGCTAATCTTTTCAAGGGGGCCCAATCCTGCACATGTTTGTATATCTCGGTAGCTCTCAACCGTTATCCACTTAAAAATTGAATGCAACAGCTGAACTTTTTCCAAATTTAAATTGTCAATTAGCTTCAATTTACGTAGATCTGAAGGCTTCCATGGCAACTTCTACAATTGCTGTTTGTACCATAGTGCTAAGTTGTACATAAACCCAATTATTCCTAATTTTTCGGTTGGGGCGTATATGGTATTAGCGAGATATTTTGTGTTTTGGTTCTGCTGTAAACCCCCTTTTTCTACTGGGCTGATTATAACTGCCAACAAACACTTTTATGATGAAACATTAAATACGTTGTATGATTTTGAACATTCTTGAGAAATGTTTCAATCTGAACAACAAAATCCACTAGCGTGTCTTTATTAGTCACATTTGCTGAAGCATATATTATTCAAGTAAACGTGCTATATTTAAGAATCCAAATTTAAAAAATCATATTGTATCTATTTTGTGGGTATTACTTTTCATTATTGCTTTAATTATTGCTTTAATTATTGCATTATTTATTATTGCTTTAATTAATGCTCCAAATTATCCGTTTAGAATAAAATAAAAATAATGATTTCGTTAAATTGAAATATATTATTTATCTATAAAGTTAATTTCATTAATCGAAATAAATTAACAATACTTTTATGAGTTTGAGTACACTTTTAGCAGGTGTCGCTCTATGGGTTGCAATTTTTGTTTGATCGTTACCAAACTCCATATTTAAACGTTTTATGTCAATATATAGATCAAGATTGTTAATGGCTGAAATTAGACGAGAGGGAGTGAAGTTTAGAGGATTCGATTTTCTACGTTAGTTTACGTCGGATCGAAAAATTGTAGTTGCCAAAACCAAATGCCGTCATCATTCAGCCTCAATTGATTTCCCAAGCGAAGCCGGGTACCTTAGCTAGTTGTTTATAATTGTAAAGAAATATTGCTACTCTCCACGTTGCTACATTAAACATTCTATCCTGCATAATTATGATTTTATTAGATAGATAGATAAAATTTCTGTATTTAAGAATAAACTTTTTACAGGAGGTCGGAATTTTTACAAAAAAAAATAGAAAAAAAAAAGAAAAATTAAAACACATAGGTAGGTACAATACTTCTCTAAAGTACTCAATAATATTGGTGATTCTTAAAATAAATAATTTGGCTATAATTAGTATATTAATAAACAATGAATTATATTATAGTTAAAATAGCTTACTCAACATTGAGTGATCTTCAAATTTGATACATAAGTAATCTTAAATTAATAGAAACAAAAATATATTATTATTATTATTTATTAACGTCCACTTTTTGCAACTCAGGCTAATTGGGACGGGTTGTCTACAGGTTACCACCCTTTTCTAGCCAGGGTGGGAGTTTAGGATGTTATTTAATGAATTTCGTCACTAAATAATAACAAAAATATAAATAAATAAATAGAAAGAAAGAAAATAAAATTAAAAAAAAAAAAAACAAGATCATAAAATTTCATTAATCTGCTTATATTAAAGATAATTTATTGAAACAAAAATTTAAGGAGACGAAAAAATAAATAAAATAAAAATACAATAATAAGTAAATGAAATAAAAATTATATGTATAATAATAGACAAAATAAAGAAACAATTCTTCTAAATCATCAATCAATTCCGAAGGCACATTATTAATTATGAAAAATAAATAGATAAATAAAATATATAAATAATAATAATAATAATTTTTTACTCCAGTTATTATAATAATAATGGATTTTACTCCAGTTTTCACTGAGTATAAACCTCCCCCATAATAATAATAATAATCCTCAAGGACAGTAGTGTCCTGGACAAATTTAGGTTATGCAACAAAGCTTATGAGTCCATTCAACATATTACGGCTGGATGTGAAATACTTGCTGGGTCCGAATACTTACAAAGGCACAATAACGTGGCAAAAGTATACCATCAAGCTCTAGCAGAGAAATTCGGCATGGTAGACAAGAAGGTCGCTTATTATCACTATATTCCTCAAACATTATTGGAAAAAGATAATAAAAAGATGTATTGGGACGAAGCGATGATAACTGACCATACTGTGCACCATAACAAACCGGATATTCTCATTATTGACAAGATCAATAAGAATGCTGATATTATTGACATTGCAGTGCCCAATGATGAGAATATTCGAAAATCCCATGCCGAAAAATTAAGAAAATATCAAGAATTGGCTATCGAGCTCAAAGAGGTATACAAACTGAAATCTGCCATAGTTACGCCTATTATAGTAAGTTCAAATGGACTCGTGCCAAAAACGACAATAGCTGGCACCAAAAATTTAATCTGCTAACAACAATTATAAAAGAAGCACAGCAAGGGGTACTTCTTGATACTGCTAGAATCGTGCGAAAATTTTTAAATTCCCCATAACATATCACACTCACAAACTACATATCGGTTGGATTTTCCCCCGATATGGATTTTACTCCAGTTTTCACTGAGTATAAACCTCCCCCATAATAATAATAAATTAAATATTTACAACTTGTGTAGGAAGTGATAAATCACTCACTCAAGCATTATGAAAGCTCGTACTTTAAGCGCGATAATAACAAATTTATATGTATCAAAGGCCTTAGATTTGTCTTCAATTGCGAACAGTTGCTTCAGCTGCATATATGGTGAATCGGTAGAGTTAATATGTTTCGAGATGAATGCATTTCTGATGTGGCTATACATAGGGCAGCGGAAGAAGAAATGGTGGAGTGTTTCCTCTTCATACAGATTGCAAATGCTGCATAATTCCTCACAGTTAAGCTTGTATGAACTGCAATTCCAATAAATTTTGAGAATCTTGTCCGAAGAAAGTCTGCACTGTTCTATGCTTCTTGTAATGTGGATGTTGTTAATAAAAATGAGGTACTTCTTCACCTCGTAGTGTGCTTTGAACGATTATGATTTTATTATTTCTCTCCTATATACAAAATTTATTATAGTATATATAGGTGATTTTTTTTTTCCAGGATGAGCAAGCCGGGCCGAACTTGGGGTCTGAGGACTCTAACACGGCTCTGGCTTCTGGCCGGCTCCCTCAGTATATTCTCTCTACTCCTGTTGGGCCGATGTGGAATACAGGAGAACAACCCACCTACAGGTAGGTATCACACAGCATTTATGACTGGTTGTTGACCATCAAATCGTCATAGTTGATGCTCATGATTAGATATTTATAATCATGAACATCAGTTCATATAGTATAGTTAGTTACAGGGGCCGGCAGGAAGAACTCCCCGGTTTGATAGGCCTGGGAAGCGAGCAGCGACAGAGTAGAGTGGTGGGGGCGTGTCATTGACAGAGATGGGCAAAATTGTAAATGCAATTACAAGTTACAAGTTGTAACTACATTAGTTGAAATATAGTTACAATTACAACTAGTAATGTAATTAGTTATTGGTAAGAGGCAACTACATTTTTCAACTAAAGTAATTGTAATTGCAATTTCACAACTACAGTTTGTAGTTGAGAAAATCAGTAGTTCCAAAAACAACTACAGTTAGTAATTATAACTGTAGTTGTAGTTGCAACTACAGTTACTTGGGAAATTACATTAAAAAAACTGTGTGAAACACTGACTGAATTAGTTGAAGCTGCTAAGAAATAACTACACCCAATGTCTTTATATTCAAAAGTTTATTATATTACATATACTACCTTTTTATAATAACTGAAAATAATTTTAATGTAAATAAATGAAAACTAACGAAAATAATTCCTTTTTATATTTTCCCGAGTCGAATGAAATTAAATAATACTTTTAAACTTTAAAATTTAAACAAATTAGCCATTAAAATTACTCTTAACTCAGAATATTTGTAAGACAGGCTATTTGATTTTGGGGCTTTTGCCACCGTGGCAAAAGAAAATAATCTCTCTACTGCTCTGCTCCAAAAAATAAGGAGTTCTCGTCCTCACTTTCACTGCCACTCATTGTAATTTGTTTCAAAAATCTTTTCGTCGCCGAGGACTGGTGACGGATATAGAAGACAGACTGGAGTGCCCTTCGCGAGAGTGACATGAGGCGATCGCCAGAACAAGAGAATGTGCTGATAGAGCGTCCACCTTCAGCTCTTCTCACATATTCTGTCTGTCCATCTTCTGTGCACCAATTGAACATGGCTCGTCTCAGATGAGCAATTCATCACCACCGCGAATGTAAATATTTATATAGAGACGATCGAAATATATTCGCTCTTTGGAACGTAAAAAACAGCTGATCTATATGTAGTTGTAGTTATTACTCAATAGCTACAGTTACAATTACAACTACTAATTGTAATTATGTTTATAACTACTTTTTATTTCAATTAGTAGTTGGATTTATGAATACCAACTGCAATTACTGTAATTGCGAGACCAAGAAAATGCAACTACAGTTCCCAACTGCATTTTTGTAACTGTAGTTGTAATTACATAACTAGTATTTATTAGTTGAAAAAGTAGTTAATTACAAAAGTATTTAATTACTGCCCAACTCTGGTCTTTGAGTACCTGCACACGTGCCGTTTTCAGTGTATCCCATGGCTTGGTCTGGTGAACATGGCTTTTGTTGTCGAGCAGTTTTTCTTGTTAGTTGGTGATATTGGATGGCCACCTAGATCGCCAGGCTTAACACCATCTGACTTTTTTCTTTGGGGCTATCTCATGTTCAATTTTTACTGGTACATCGCTCTCAAAGTTTAGAAGCCCTCGAGAAAATGATGGTGCAAGAAGTTGCAGCAATCACGCCCAATCTGCTGGTAAATATCAAGCCTACTATCATCGAGATTGCAATGAAGCAAAATAAAAAAAGTCTGTCACGCAGGGGCTGCGTAAACTAAGCAGATTTTAAAATAGATAACTTTACATATAGGGTAAACTTAACATCGCCATGAACATTACGTGAATAAATACAAACGGCAATGAGAAGTCATTCAGTCACTTTTAATAATCCGCCAACGGAAATTGTCTGAATTGTAAACAAACAGGTCAGCCAACCTCTCACAGCAGACGGGGGGGGGGGAGGCGATCAATAGAACGTATTTGCATGTATCTTATATAATATAGGTCTCTTGAAAATAATATTTAGCATTTAACCTTCGAAAAGGTGGTTTATTATTTAACAGAGTGTCGTTTACGTGACATGAGTAAGAGTGGAGGTTTCCTGATAGAACAAAGAGTAAATGTATATAACAATATTTATAGTAAATTCAATTTGGAATAAGATTGGTTCTATACAATTTTTCAATTCGAAAAAGTTTAGAAGTCCTCAAGGAAATGATGGTGTAAGAAGTTGCAGCAATCACGCCTAATATGACCAGCAGAATAATGGAAAACAACCGGGAACGCTCAACCAATGCGTCAAAAATGAAGGCCGCCATTTCAGTGACATTTTGTTTAAAACATGTTGATATTGCATTGCCTCAAATTGCATTATGTGCGCTTTTAGCTAATAAAAATAAGAATTTCCTGTCTTACATGGTTTTGTTTTTATTAGCTTTTGTAATTGGGGAGTTCTTTCTGCCGCACCCGTCATTAAGTAATGACTGAAACCAATATTTTTTTACTGGAGATCAATACCCAAAAAATAATACCCCAGCAAACTCCTATCATATGGAATGAAAAAAGTGAAAAAGTCCGTCACGCGGAGTCTCATGAACTAGGCATATTTCCCAACGACTGGTAAGACACAGTAAGGATTTCAAAAATTCTCTATTTGTAAGTCAAAATTCGATGATAGTAGTGGGTGCTTACTGAAGGCGCTAAACATGAAAGTTAACTAGCTCAAATGATAAGGAAAGAGAAAGTGGATAGAATAACAATTGTAGAGCATCAATAGTTTAACACGATTGAGTCTACTGCATTTTTTGATACTACTTATTGTATCGGAGATATTTATATTTTTTAAATCCTCCACCCCACCTCTAAATCCCCAATATTCAGGATCCGAATTTAGTCATTAACTAATATGATCTTTAGTGTTGACTGAAACACATAAAACCCGAGTATGGTATAAAAGAAATAAACATTTTCTAGTAGAATGTAAACTGTTAACTGATGAAGTCAGCAAAAAACGTATTTGCATATACCTCACACAGAAACAGATCAGCAAAACACATGTTTGGAACTAATCTTCCATTAAAATGGTTCATGATGTAACAGCTCCTTGTTAATCTGACGTGAGTAGGAGTGGGAGTTTTCTCAATGGTGAAAACCTAAAAAAAAAAAAAAAAAAAAAGCAAATATCTCGGTTAATATTCTTGATAGATAAAATATTTACATAAACACATCCATATACAATTGAATTAGCTATAAGATTAATGTTACAACGGAGATATTTTGAAATCCACCACTTTAAACCCCCTCTAGCTGTTAGCGAACTTGATCTATAGTTTCACACAACAATCTAATGTATCGAGTTTGGTAACGAAAAGACAAAACTTGCAATAACAGACAATTATACACACACACATATTATATATATATATATGAAATTTCGAAGGGACCTCGTTTTCGTCATCTCTAAGGTAAGCTTGATGGACATTTGAGGAAAGCTTTCGAAAATCGTGTCATGACCGCAACCTCAATAGCTGATTAAATAGGCTAAAATCTAGTTTAATGACTTTAGAAGGGTGATTCGAAATTCAAAATATCTGCGTTATAATGAGTCAAATCATAAAATGTTTTAGAACCAATCATGTTAAAGTACTGCTTCTGTATAATTGTTGTGCTATGACATTTTTCGTAACTCAAATATTAGTAATTCGTACTTTCAGTCAGAATATGTTGTGAGAGGAGATCACTAGTTTGTCGTACCAGAACGTAGAAAATCTGCTTAGTTTACACAGCCCCTGCTTGCCGGACCTTTTTTACACGGATCATACTTCATCTTGAAATCAATTTCTAAATACGATGATATACCAGCTGGTTCAAACATTGTATTTTCATCACTTTCTATCTTGCTAATTTGTAAAAGTAAGTTTGAACATCGCACGTACTCGAAAAGTCTATTTGTAGAGGGAATTATGTAGAGTGAATGTGATAAAATTACATTTTTTTTTTTGCTGGCAAATGAGGCTGTGTCACACTTTTTCAATTATAAAATAAGCTGTTTAAAGAGTATTTAAGTCTAATTTATGTCAATCTGAGTTCAAAAAATATTAATTCTTCCTATAAATTAATAAAATGTGATTTGAATACGTTCATCTTCACTCCTCCGCCTTCCCCCATAATATTTAATCTTTATAATGTTTTATATACAGGTCTATATAATATAATTTTATGAAGTATTATTATTTTCTTATATATTCAAGTAGTAGATTAATTATTGTTGTGGGTGGCATGGGGAGAGATATGCATATTGGTATGAGGCGCATAGTTGTCGATGAGTGCAAGAATGCAATCGATCAGAGTGCACGTGTTGTGAGGAAGGCATGGAATTCAAGTGCAATCACCCAGCTGTCCACGGGAATGAGCTGTCATTCTCAACGCATTCTAGAGTTTGTTCCGATTTCTGCCCTAATCCCCTAATGAGTAAACGCTATTTCTGAATCTTATTTTACTATATTACTTTTTAATTATTTTTTAATAGGCTGAAAATACTTTTCAAAGCAGCAACTTTTTTCAAGATGATCTACTTTGGAAGAAAACATCTTTCATAAACAGTAATAAAATGAATCTGGCTTCTCTCATCTTTAATTTGAATAAGTGTTGTTTTTTTAATTTAAAGAGGTGGATGCTCACGAATCAAATTGGAATTAAAAATATAAAATGTTCAATTACATTAATCATAGGGAGTAATAGTATATTACGTTACTAGGGCCGAAAGTGGCACTTTACGTTGCGAGATCGTGTTTGACTGGCGAGGCGAAGCCGAGCCTGTTAATTCGATCGAGCATCGTAAAGTCACTTTCTGTACGAGTAATGTACAATACTTTTCATCACGAGGCAAAAACGCATATTAAGGCGGTTTTTAACTCGTGAATCTTTTAATAATTAATATTTCCATTATTGGTAACAGCTGCTTCACCGTAGACATAATAAAAAACACTTTATTTAGCGGGAGGTTAAGTGACAAACATATGACTTTACACGCCTAGAGTCGAAAACTTTCGTCCCTAGGCGTGTAAAGTCATATGTTTGTCACTACTTTCGTCCCTAGGCGTGTAAAGTCATATGTTTGTCACTACTTTCGTCCCTAGGCGTGTAAAGTCATATGTTTGTCACTTAACCTCCCGCTAAATTTTGAGATCTGTAAAGGCCTACTTTCCTATCTCCCAGCTGGTATCGAAAGTATCTACTTTCCAATCCGAGTGATGAAAATATTATAATGACTGATTTATATCTCTTTGGCTAATTGTAAGATATAGGCTAGGTGGAAACATATGTTTTTTTAAATTCATATAATAGGCTTTTGTTTTGATGTGATGAGTTGAAGAAGAAAAAAAGACATTCTGATAAAACATGCTAAACGTTTTTTTTTAAAAAAACAATTAGTTTCATAGCTTAGGTTTCGTCTTCCATTAAAATAATCTCTCAGAATTCAAAAGTAGTAAATATGAAATATTAGATAGACAGATAAAAATTCTGTATTTAAGTATAAACTTTTTAACTTTTTACATGAGGTTCAAATTTTTACAAAAAAAAAAGAAAAATTAAAACCCATACATAGGTAGGTACAATACTTCTCTAAAGTAATACAATAATATTGGTGATTGATAAAATAAATAATTTGGCTATAATTAGTATATCAATAAACAATGAATTACATTATAGTTAAAATAGCTTACTCAACATTGGGTGATCTTCAAATTTGATACATAAGTAATCTTAAATTAATAGAACCAAAAATAAAAATAAAGGAATAGAAAGAATGAAATTAAAAGAAAAATAAACAAGAACGTAAAATTTTATTAATCTGCTTATATTAAAGAAAGAAAAAAAATGAATTAATAAAATAAAAATGTAATAATAAGTAAATGAAATAAAAATAATGTGTATAATAATAGACAAAATAAAGAGACAATTCTTGTAAATCATCAATCAATTCTGAAGGCACAATATTAATTATGAAAAATAAATAGATAAATAAAATATATAAATAATAATAATAAATTAAATATTTACAACTTGTGTAGGAAGTGATAAATCAATCAAACATTATGAAAGCTCGTACTATAAGCGCGTTAATAACAAATTTATAGGTATCAAAGGCCTTAGATTTGTCTTCTATTGTGAACAGTTGCTTGAGCTGTATTTATGGTGAATCGGTAGAGTTAATATGTTTGGAGATGCATTTCTGATGTGGCTATACATAGGGCAGCGGAAGAAGAAGTGGTGGAGTGTTTCCTCTTCATACAGATTGCAAAGGCTCCATAATTCCTCACAGTTAAGCTTGTATGCACTGCCATTCCAATAAATTTTGAGAATCTTGTCCGAAGAAAGTCTGCACTGTGCTATGATTCTTGTAACGTGAATGTTGTTAATAACAATTAGCTAGTTCTCCAGTTCGTATTGTGCTTTGAACGATTGGTATTGGTGGGAAAATGAAGATTTAAGAACTCGCTGGATATCCAATGCTTTTAATTTTTCACTGTAACTCGTTAAGACAGTTTCTTTGATGGCCTTAAGTGTTGTCCAGTCCTGAGTTGTCCAAACATCCTCGTAACCTGCTTCAGAAATTATTTTTCTGAAATGAGAGACCCAGTTTAAATTAGATCTTCGGTCCCACTGGAGAATTTTTAGAAGTCCGGAGAAGCAGCGCTTTGGAATTCTGAAGTCGTCCATTTCAACAAGTTTAAAAAACCACTGGAGCGCTAGTTTCAAAACCTTTACTTTTAACGAAGCTCTGCCACATTCCAGTCGTAGCATATATCCAGGAGTGTTGGTTGGAAGATGGAGAAGCTGTTTAAGGTACTTTGCTTGGAAAGCTTCAATGGCATCCATGTATCCCAATCCCCAGGGGCATCCATAAAGCAAGACGGATTCACATGGAGCTTCAAAAAGGGCCATCCTAGAATCCCATGATTTGCATTTGCAGGATTTTAGTATTTGCATAACAGCAGCTGAAGTCGCCATTCCTCGTCGACACATATCTGTTTCGAGAATACCGTAAAGTCAGAGAATATTACTCCAAGATATACGAATTTTCTACTGTAAGCTCATTATTATTAATGAAAAATTTCTTTGTACACTTTGGGCCTCCTCTTTTAAAAACTACTACCTTTGTTTTTTCGACGTTTATGGAAAGTATGTTCTTCTGGCAGTATTCTTGAAGGATATAACTTTCGTTGAAGTCCCCTTGGTAATATGAAATATTAATTAAATTTCAACAATCTTGCTGTGTGTGGTTGTCGGTCACGTGGGTTGGAATCAAAACTACTTCAGTTTTCCAATGATTCGGTAACAATGTATTACCTTTGTTAAGACCTGCAATTAAACATACATATTAAAGACAGAAAATGGATAATTTATTTGATACAGGATCTTTTTTTTCTAAAATGTGAAATGAATGAATGTATACGTACATATACGTGTTGTACTGTGGTAAAAGAGTTATTACATAAAATTTAAATTACTTACAGACTGACAAAAACTGACGTAAATATTAAAAATTATAATTAAGTGCAAATGATAAAATAAACAATTTGGGAAGGAGAGTAAGTTGTGGTACTGCTATAGATATTATATACATTCATGTAGAGGTTGCGAAAACTAAGCAGATCACCTTGAATATTAACTGAATAAATACAAACGGTAATGAGAAGTCATTCAGTCAATTTTATTATTATTATTATTACTTATTAACGTCCACTTTTTGCAACTCAGGAACTTACGATGTTATTTAGACAATTTTAATAACCTCCCAACGGAAAGTGTCTGAATTGTAAATAAACAGGTCAACCAACCTCTCACATTGTTTATGTGACATGAGAAGGAGAGGGGGTTTACTGATAGAATAAAGAATAAATGTATATAACAATATTTATAGTACATTCAATTCGGAATAAGATTGGTTCTATATAATAGGGGGGGATTTTCGAAAATTCAAAATTTCTCCGTTAGTATACGTCAGATCGAAAAACTGTATAGAATCAATCATATTGCAAATTGTATGGCCTATAAATATTGTTATATATTCTCTATATTTGCATATTTGAGATATTTGCATTTTTGAATTCTCATCCTTCAGTAAATCCCCACTTCTACTCATAATAGACGTTTAAATACCAAATATTGTTTTCAAGAGACATTTACACAACATAAAAACAAATTCGTTTTGTTGACCACCACCCGTCTTAGGTTTATGGACTAATCAAATTTTGATTGATTGAGATAAAAATTATTCTGATTCATTATAATTTACAGTACTAACTATAGTAAATAGTTTTCAATAGTATCAATATCTTATATTCGGATATATTTCATTAATTGTTCTTCTTTCCTTTCTATACTCTATTTATTCAGAGCTGCGATAATGGCTGACATGTTTTTTACAATTCAGACTCTTTACCAGTATGTAGATTTATCTTTTGTAAACCTTCCCGCAGGAAATCTGATTAGTTTACACAGCCCCTGCGTGACGGACTTTTGTCATCGCCTGGGTATGATCGATGTACATTAGAAATTCCGGCATGAGTACAATCCCATTAGCTGATTTCACTTGAGGGAAATGTACGAAAACATTGAGCTGTTGACTAGATTCTTAAGAACATCCCCGTGTCCTCTGAATAGTGCTTGAGTAAGCCTCATGGAGAGATACATAAAAAGCATGGACTCCTCAATGCAAATCCGGAACTGTACCGCGAGAGTTATGCCCCTCTCGGCTATCTCAAGCCGCATTTATTGGTTTATGCAGAAGAAATGACATTGTAAATTCCTCAACTGCTTCACATATTCATGAAGGAGTCGCTCCCCTCCTTTCCTTGGCAGTTCATCTGCATTTCTTTAATAATACCGCCTCCCTCCTCTTTCTTCTTCCCTTTATAGAGCACTAAATGTGACCTCAGAAAAAAAAAAAGCTGACGGTGAAGAAAACTATGGAAATAGGTTGAGCATTTTCCCTTTACTTGACATGATTTGCATTTTAGACAAATATTTGCTAAAAGCGAATAAGGTTGGCATTCTTTATACTGACGAAAATGAAACAAAGACAGAAGAATTATGCAACATTGAATTTATGAATATTTACAGCCGTGAATAATTTCAGCTTCTTCATACTGAATTATGTGGTTAGAAGAATAATTTTAAGTACAATATTCTCTAGATGCACTTGAAACTTAAAATATAAGTACTGTTTACTGACTTTTTTTTTTTTATTTATTTCCTCTACATAGTAACCCTATGTGGAGGGATTTTATTTTCTGCACATCCCATGCATAATTGCATTATATGTGCATTTTGTCAAAATTCTAACATTTTTTATATAATAATATATATACATATTAAATGTAAATAAGATTATAAAAATTTACAAATACTTGATAAAATAAACAAAAAATATTAAATAGTACAATTATATAACCAATAAAATTACATAATATTAATTTTATATTATTTTTTCCTCTCTCAGCTTAAGGATATTGTAGGATATTTCTTTTAATAATGAATGTGTTTTGAAAATAAAATATCAGGACTAATAGGCCATTCGGGAATAAAAGTCTTTAACTGTCTTCGTATGTTTTGAGTCAGTCTACATTCATAAATAAGGTGGGTGAATGTCTGTTCAGTGTAACTGTCGCATTTACAAGTATTTGAGTCAGTAAGTTTGAATCTGTATAAGTAAGAGTTTGTATTACCGTGTCCTGTTAGTATTTGTGTGAGATAATATGTATGTTGGGATAGTGGGATATAGGTTTTTAAAACTGGTATATATAATTTTAGGTGTGATCCTTTATCTGTATGATTCCATCTCTGTTGCCACAAATTCATACTTTTTTCTCTTAGTAAAGATTTTAACACAGTCGGAGTAATTTTATTGTAAATTACCTCTTCACTACTTTTAGAGGCACTTTTGGCGTGGATATCGACTATTTCATTGCCCATAATTCCTGCGTGTGCCTTGACCCATTTGAAGTGAATGAAAGTCAGTCTGTTTTTTTAATTGTGTTATATTATGGCGTATTTGTTCTATATGTTCGTTGTGGTTTTTCATGTTGTCTAGTTTGTGTAAAAGCATTTGACTGTCTGTGTGTAGGTAATGTAAGTGTTTGGTGGCAAGTCCATTTCAATTACATATTTTAGAGCTGTTTATTGACTTCATGACACGGAAGCTTATAGACAACTCTGTAGAATATTCGACATACCTGAAAATGGTGTTCTCACATCGAAAGCACTTACCAAGTGTAGTCGACGATCACTAGTTATGATGTCCTCGGACGGCATATTTGACTGTAAAACAACTTTACTGATAACAACAAAATTGGACTGATAAAACCACTCGGCAGATTAGGGCATTCTCTTCTTTACAGAAGACTAGACGATGTAGTTCTGTGCTCACAGGACTATCAATTCTAGACATGCATGGAAAACTAATTTCCATAAAACCTAAACGAAAATGAGAAATTTTTACGTTTAATTTTTAATGATCATAAAACACTGACTGACTGCAGACGACGGTATTATCAGTATATGAAATGTTCAGGAGGAAACCTCTTTAACTGCCCGAATGTGTTAAATCTATTACAAAATATTCTTTGTTTAAAAATAAATTAAATAACTTCATGTTTGAAGGATGTTATCAACTATGTTTAATTACTAAAAAAAAACAGGCTGTCACGCAGGGGCTGCGTAAACTAAGCAGATTTCCCTCGTGATGTTTAACAATAGATAAATCTACATACTGGTAACACAATAGCACAGTCAACATCAAGGGAATAAATACTAATGATAATAAGAAACCTCCAGACGGGAAGCATATATATATATATATATATATATATATATATATATATATATATATATATATATATATATATATTTGAACGGACCTCATTTTTGTCATCTCCAAGATAGGATCGAGGGACACTTGAAGAAATTATTTGAAAATCGAGTCATGCGTACGACCTCAATAGTTAATTGATCTTAAGGGAAATCTGGTACAAAATAATCGTAGTCATAAATATCGTTAATAAAGTAATTTATGATAAGGTACATTGATTCTTTTAAAGTAGGACAAGTTGGTCATCATTTATATATCTTGTCATCCTTTAATAAATTTACGTCTAATAGCAAAGCATGTCAATGAATTAAAATATGTTAGTTATATATTTAGAGTGGTAGTAATATTGGTAAAGAAATTAATTTATTATACATAATAATTAAATTGATAGATTTTATTACATGTATTAATGGAAATTGAGCTGATGTCTTGAAAAATGTATTATATACAAATAAATGTTATTCCATAACATGTAAAGGAATTAATTGACTTAATGTTAGAAAATATTTCATTTTTCCTATTAAGTCATGTTTAGATTTACTGGAAATAAATACATTACATTCAATCTTATCCATGTTATCTTGATTTTTACTTCAGTTCCACGTGACCACTGGACTTTGAAGCTTCACAGCTCATTAATTTAGGGTGAACCGCTCTAGGAGCTTTTTCATAATAAGTGTGTCCACATTTCTCTTTTGGTATAATATAGAGTAGAAAGTTTTTCAAAAGGATTAGTTTTATCCTCGTTTAGGGCTAAGCGGTTCAATTTGTTTTCCTATTTACTCGGTGGGAGCTAATTAAGGGAGGTCCTTTTTCTTAATACACTGCACAAGATAAATATATTAAAAAAAAAAATGTCTGCAGGATGGAGAGGAAAAGGCTGAGCATGGGAGGGCGAGTTTAGATGGCATAAGTTTAGATTGCCGTTTTAATCAGAGTATAGGAGTGGGGGAAACTTGGACTCGTTATACCAAACTCAAATCCTCAACTTCCAACAAATACACACTACAAATACACATACATAAGTTGCAGCTTTACCTCAAATTGAAAGGTAATTGCTGCAGTCATATTGAATATATTGGCAATTCTGGGATCAACCAACCAATCTTTTTTTAGGGTTCCACGGAATGGTAATCACGAATGTGTCAAAAGAAGACAACTTCAGTTTTTAGGGCGACATGCAGCCGTTTTTTTTTAATTTTACAAATTTTAAAACTATTTTCCCATGGTTCCTATTTGTAGAATATTTTAAACGCATTTTATTATCATGTGCTTGTGCTTGAGTGTTTGCTGAGCTCTTTATGAACTATTTGGAACATATGTTAGGTAAATATTTTATCATTTGTTATTCTCCATCAAAAATGAAGGTTTTCCCCCCTTTCCTCCAGAATGCAATTCATGACTTTGGTTCTCAGTAACTCAAATTGCGCATGAAACTCCTATTATACACGAGTGCGTATAAGGGAGATATCGATTTTTTGTAAAAAGCCACCTATATTTTATCTAAATCTCAATTATTTTAAATTCATTGATAACACATCTTAGATACATATTCCATTTTATCTATCAGTTTATTTATTTTTATATTAATTTGTTTAATATTTTTTTATTTGATTACCAAAGTGACTCTGTTTCGTTATTCAATTCTCACGTTTCGGGTTCTTATAGTTAGTTTTTGATTCTATCTTTTGTTTGTTCCTTTGTTGTGTTCGATTTCTGTTTTTGTGTTTCATTTCTGTTTTTCGTTTCATTTCTGTTTTGTGTTCTATTTCTGTTTTTGATTTCCATTTATCTTTCTGTGTTCTATTTCTTTTTTTTTTTTGGGTGTTCCATTTATGTTTTTTTTTCTCCATTTATGTTTATTTTTGTGTGTTCAATTTCTATTTTTTTTTTGTAATTTCTTTTTTTTTTGTTATCAATTTCTGGTTCGTATTTCATGTCCGTTTTTCGTGTTCAATTTCTGTTGTGTGGTTTTTTCGTTTAATTTTTTTCTTTTTGTTTTTTTTTAATTTTATGCAGATTTTTTTTGTGCAACATTACCACAACTACGAAGTCCAATAAATAAAAAAAAATATTATTATCGAAATAAGCAAGATTATTAAGTTAATACCCAAGAATCTGATGCCCATACGTCAATTTATGGAGGTGAATGTTTTTAGCTTCTATTTGACTATCAGATTACTGAAGAAAAAACTCTATACTAAGTGGGTGAGCAAAATAAGCAGATTTCCCATGTGCTAGCATAACACGCTTGTGATCTCATCTCACCACGTATTCTCCATTTATATGTAAAATACCGATGGCAGAGGGGGGGGGGCATTGAATGCTACAAGATGCATTGAAGTTACAAGAAGGTATAAATAACTCCCTCAATACTTGACCTACCAAAAAATTTGACGAATTTGCCTGTACCTCTCAAAGTTAAAGTTCAATGAAAACCATATTTGTTATTTTATATTAGAATGAAGTGGTTCATCATATAACAGCTGCTATGACATTAGTAGAAGTAGGGAGTTTAGTGATGGCCTAAATCTAAAATATGGAAATATTTCAGTTAATATTCAATATAGAGAAAACATGTACATAAAAATATGTATAGACAATTTGCAATAATATTGGCCCTATACAAATTTTTGATCCGACGCACAATAACGGAAATATTATGAATATTCGAAATTAACCCCCCACCCCCCTCCCACAGGTCGGATTTCAGGAATTAATGAACTAGTAATTCCTGAAACCCGACCTGTGGGATCATTAATTTTACATAAAACGTTCCAGTATGATAGCGATTAAACAAAAATTGTGATAACAGGCATGTATATATACTTAATATTTTAATATATGTTTCTTTTATATTGTCATTATTTTCGTGTTCTCCTGGGTACGATCGATGGACATTTGAAGATACTTTTCGACAATCGCGACCCATCATGCCCTTCTCATCCATAAGTAAAAACACAAATGTCATGTATTTACAAGTATAAATCGTAATTTCTTCATTAGTTTTCATGGCTTATTAATCATAAACATAAATTATAATGATTCTTTGGAGATTCGCAGAAAATTGCACATTTCATTTGATGGTATTATCCCAGAATTAAAAGTGTATTTAGTGAATACTCATTATTTGAGTGTAATAATGATAATTCTCTATAACGTGAACATTCATCATAAGCGCAATTCTCAGAATGTCAACTATGTCGTTGTACCATTGTATTTATAACAGCTACACCATCAATTAGAATTCTGTGCACGGTTGGAGACAAGGGATTCCATGGATATAGTACAAATATATATATATATATATATATATGCGTCTGTACATACGTGTACACTACAAACATACGTCCTTGCAGTTTCTCATCAATATAATTTATATGCTCCTAATTAATGTTATTTCTAGTTGAAATTGAATTATTATGTTTATCTGTCGTATTAGCAGTCTTTCTTTAAGTCCTATCATATATTACAGATGGGTGTCTCAATTGGGCACCAAGTGCAATTTCTTCAGCCGAATAATTTTAAATAATAAATTTATCTCTATTCTTGTTACTCATTTAGCTATGATAATGAATATCGTTTGGGCCAATCTATTTTAGCAGCTTAGAAATTGATGTTCTACTCATGACGTGATTTTCGAAAAATGTTTTCAAATATCCATCGATCGTAGGTAGAAGATGATGAAAATGAGGTATATATCGTATGTATAGATAGTATATATACTCGTATATATATATATATATATATATATATATATATATATATATATATCAGTATGCGTATGTGTGTGTGTGTGTGTGTGTGTGTGTGTGTGTGTGTGTGTGTGTCTAAAGGTCGCAATTTGTGTCTTACCATTACCAAAGTCGATATATATGAGACTTATGTAAAACTAAAGATCAAGTTCGTTAACGGCTGAAGTCGGGCCGGGGTAGGGGGCTAAGAGGGGTAAATTTCAAAATTCCAAAAATCTCCTTTACTATACGTATGATCGAAAACTTGTATAAAATCTGTCTTATGCCTTTCAATATTTCTATACACGTATTTTATCTATCATGAATATTAACCGAGATATTTGCATTTTATAGTTTTCAGCCTTCACTAAATCCCCACTCCTGCTAATATAATATCAACAATGAGCTGTTGAAATACTAAGCATTGTTACTATCAAACTTTTCCTTTGTGAGGTACCTGCAAATACGTTTTGCGATGACCTCACCATTTTAAGTTTTAGATTCTTACCTCGAAAATGTTTATTTGTTTCATACCATACTCGATGCTTTACTGTTTCATTCAACAATAAGGACCATATTTGTTAATGGCTGAAATCGGACAAGGAATAGGTGGGTTAGAGAGGGATATTTTAAAATTCAGAATATTTCCGTTATTATGAGACGGATTATAGAACTATAGATACTTTATAGAACCATTTATACTAAACTATTTATGCTGTGAAATCTGCTTAGCTTACGCAGCCTCTGCGCGGTGGACGTTTCTTCCCGTGGTAGGAAATGTTTCATATTCAACCATGTTTCATATATTCTGTTAAAACCCCTGTAAATAATAGTCTCAATTAGCCATAGTAACATAAAGGTGGGCGTTAATAAATAAATTCTTTTAAACCGAGTAGATGATTTAAACATTTTGCATCCTCTAAAAATCTAAAAAGCTGTAAATATAGTTTACATCTTATTTTTATGTAACCTCATTATTCCCTATCTTTCTAGGAAAAGTATTTTTTACAGTTATTGAAAATATATTTTTTAGAAAGAAAAAAAGTTGTTCACCAGAAAATGTCGTGTTTCATTCTTTATATAATTGTACATGTCCGTATATATTGCACCCGGATGAACGCAACTTAAAAAGAAATATTAAATAATTTTGAACTCGAACTGGGACAAGTAGGGACAGTAGTTATTCTTGACTGAACTAAATCATGTACATAAGAGATAACAAAAGTCCAAGGTGATGACGCATAAATCTTTTCTTTTTTGAAATTCAATGAAAATACCTTACTTATAACCAATCTGATAGAATAATATTTATAATTAGATGGGTACTTACCTGCAGTTAAGTGTTTCATCTTTGAACGTCTCTCAGTAGTAAATAATTACAGTAACCAACTAGAAAAAAGATATTTAACATTTGATTTTGCTACTGATTGAGTGATAGAAACCGAAGTCTGAACTATCATCAGCTGTACCAGGTCTGACGGCTGGAAAAATACATAGAGATACGTGATGATATGCTGATCTATCACCAATTTAACGAAAGCATTCAATAAAATTAAATGAGTTTTAAACTCATGGTTGTCGATTTGTAACATTTTTAAACCAGTTCTCCCAGTAATTATTTATTTTGTTTAATTACAATGAGAAACAGTATTGGAATGTTTTACACACACCACCATATATACTCGTATTATTATTTCCTTTGAATGGTCGTGGATCTGGTTAATTTTAATACACCCTAAAAAGAGAGGATAATTAAATTTAACTTTTCCAATGATTTTAATTCATTTGATCTGACACGTGTTAAATATTTTATGACAGAACCCTTTCCGTGAATAATAAAATCTTTAGAATGATCATAATTCTATTAGGTGTTTAATCAAATATGTTGGAAAATTAATACAATTCTGAAAAACAAACCAAAGGAGAATAATTAATAATATAATATCCGACAAGCAAGGCGTGCGTAAAGGAGTCAGATTTTCCAAGTTTTGGTACCATACAATACTGATCTCGTCCAACCTCATAATTTATACTTCTGAGTAGAAATCCAATGAGTAAAAGTGTAGGTTTTCTGAACTCTAAAAAACAAGAAAGCACAAATTTGCTTAATATGTGAGATACAGACAAATGTATAGAATAAAAATTATTGACCATCAATAGTTTAAAAAGATTGGTTCTATAGCATTTTTCGAATTCCCCTCCTCTACACCTTCCCCCTTTCCTTGTCCATTTCAGTCTATAACTAATAAGAAATTTATTTATAATGAAATGGTTAGAAATCGAGAATGGTATAGATAAAATAAACATTTTCGAGTCAAGACCACAAAATATTGATTGATGTGGTCATCACACTTCGCATTTCCATGTATCTGACACATTAAAAGTTCAATGAAAACAATATTTTGTATTTAAGCTTCTAATAAAGTGGCTCATAATTTAACAGGCTATTATTAATATGTCATGAGTAGGAGTAGAGGTTCTGAAAAAAAAAAAAAAAAAACTAAACAGAGGTAAACTAGAATAAATCCAAGAATCTCTGTTAATCTTCATGATAGAGAAAAAAGTGGTCATTACAACATTTATACAGAATAACATGTGCAATAGATTTTTTCTATAAAATTTTGGTCCTAGCGTATAATAATAATAATAATAATAACAAAAATGTTTTGAATTTTCGAAGTGTCCCCCGCCCCACTAGAAGTCCCCTTGATCTTTATTTTCACATAAATCTTCTAAATATCAATTAACGGTCAATCAAAAATTGTGACACCTATATATTTATTATTTCGAATGGACTTTATTTTCGTCTTTTTTTGTGTTGGATCGATGGGCATTTGAAGACATTTTTTTGTTTGAATAATTTTCTAAAACAAGAAAAGTACAAGTGAGATTATGCTATTTCACATTACTAAAATTGTTGACTTGATTCTTGACAGCCCCCAATGAACATTAAACCGATGAATGAAATCAAGGTAGCTTTAAAAGTATTGCTCAGCAAAAACTCCATCCCAACAATGAATATTACAAAGATATTCAGCACTACTTTTCGTAGGTTTTATAATGGATGGTACGTCCTTTTTTGCTTTTTTTTATCCTTTCAACAGGGGAATTATGAATAAGCGGAATTTTTATAAAATTGCAGCTTATTATGGGGCTTATAAGGCTCTAAATGGCTGAAAACTTCAAGCTTAATGGAAACAGAACCCTTCTTGTATTAATGTTGACATTTTAGCCTAAAAAAAAGGGGAAAGAGAAATGATTCGTGATGGTGATGTAAAAGCTAAACGGAGCCACAACTTTAATCATACTAAAAGCTTTGCACTTTTCAGAGTTTAGATACAAGACGAAATAAAGTATTTGTTATTCGTTAACATTCCTATACGTATGAAATATCTATACAATAACCAGTTAGTGCAAGATTGAAGTATATATATATATATATATATATATATATATATATATATATATATATATATATATATATATGAATGTAATCTATTACAGCTAACTAAAAAGCGGGCTGCTTTCAGCAATCAACAAATCCTCTTCACAGAGTATATGGCGGGAGGTAATGATAAATACAAATTCGAAGAATTTATACAATAATTTTATTTCCCTGAAAGTTATGCTTCAAGCTGTTGACTCATCAAGTGCACAATCCAAAAATGATAAAATCTACAAATACCACTAAAGCAGCATAGCTACCTTTTGTGGTACAACTAATCTACTAGTTTGTCTAGCATAGGCTAACTAAAAGCAATATAATTTTATTGCCCCACTTAGACTGTCTTTGTCTGACTTAGCTAGTGGAACCACTAATTTACCACTTGTTGAATTATGCTCATAACTAGTTATCAACTGGATACGAAACAAGTCTGGTAGTAAAACTATTACATAAATCATCTGAATTTTGATTAATCTTGACCTTTGCCTTTATAGCCTGTGAAGTTCGCCCAGTAGACGGTCGATTAAATACTTGACTTATCAAATTGTCATAATTTGGAAGATGAAAAACTGTGATAACTTTAATAAATTGCACAAAATTGTATGTAGATTGGCAACGTTCTTTTTCGTCGTCGTCGTTACGAGGTTACTTAAATAAGTTAAGCTCTTCTAAAAAGATTTATTACTCGAAATGAATTCTTATCGAGTAAGAAAAAATTGTTGGGTACTGTTACGAGGTGATATATTTTTTAGGGGGAAAATCTGTATAAAATCCAATTGAATAAGACATCACATTTTGGTCGATCTCAGGGGCACTGGTACCTGCATAACTGCTAAATATGATTCACAAAGGAATCTCGGTTGGGAGAATATATTTAGAGACCTTTGGAATCCTCAAACGGGCTACTTATAGCATTCTGACTATTGCCACTTCATTTAAACCGTTAAAATAATAATTTAAAGTATATGGAGTACATTTCATATCAGTATTACGATTATTATGATTGAACAAGTAATATAAATAGGACTTTGGAGATATGACTGGAGGCAGCGACCTCTGTCACCATTACCTGAAGACAACGAGACCCATCATTATCGTCTATATTGTTTTATCTCACAAAATTTAAAAAATGGCTCAACACATTGTTCTTAATTTACATAAAGGAATCAAATAGCCCTTGATGTTTGAAATGAAGTCATAATCAACAAAAAACTAAAGGTAATGACTGTATGAAAAAACAACAACCAAAAACGCAATAGAACGATGATATATAGTAGTAGTACCTGACAACTGGTGATACTGTTTATTAAATCAAAAGTGTCTCCAGTTCTGAACCAGGATTTGTGAACTACTCAAACTCAACTTTATTTTGAAAAGGACAGATATTTTTGAGTTGGGCCACTAAGAATGGAAGGAACTGACAGAATGGCAAAAGAAATTTGGTTTGATACGCCTTTTGGAAAGTAGATGACCTAGAGAGGACTAGATGTGTTCACAGCGTTACACTGTTCATAGTTTTTATTTTATATACACTTTAAAGTGACCCACCAAAAAGTACTTTATTTGGTACGAGCCTAGACATTAGACCCTCGAATTGGTGGAGACGGTAATAGTTTCTCAGTTTTTACATTTAATATTATTTTTAGCAGATTTCCCTTAAGGGAAATCAGCTAATAAGGTCGTACTCATGATGCAGTTTTCGAAAAATGTCTTCAAATATCCATTGATCCTACCAAGGAGATGACGAAAATGAGGTGCGTTCAAAACTATATATATATATCTGTTAACACTTTAACGGTCGCGATTTTTGTTTAATCGTCACCTAACACGGTATTTAATTGTTTTATCTAAAAAGAAAGATCAAGTTCGTTTACTGCTGAAATCGGACAAGTGGGAGGGAGGGAATTTCGAAAATTCGAAATATTTCCGTTAAAAATTTGTATAGGACCAATCTTATTGCTAATTAAATTTACTATAAATATTTTTATATGCATTTATTGTCTATTTTGAATATTAACCAAGATATTTGCATTTTTATTAAGTTTGTGCCGATAACGGACGAGATGAGATCGGCTTAAGTCGGTTCTAGTCGTTTCCGTAACTGTTCGGCTCTAGTATGGAGATTTTTCTATTGTATAACTTCACGTGGGAAATACGCTTAGTTTACGCAGCCCCTGCGTGACGAAAGTTTTTGCGAAGAGATTGCAAATTTCCCACAATGCCATCATACTACCTAAAGCATTCAAATGAATGAAATTGAGAATTAAAAAGGCATATCCAGAGCCTTTTCAATACTCAATTCTGGAAAATAAATCTCTGGTTCGAAACTGCGACTAGCTACCAAACAAACTAGCATAGTTTTGGAAGGTTAAATTCGCCAACACATGAAATGTATTCATAATTAGCGATGCACCTACTTCTAGTTTTATAGTAAAGTGCAAATCAAAAGACATTATTTGTCAAAAGAGTAAATTTAAAAGAGATAGTGATTTGTGTAGACGGAGAGAGCAGGGCTGGAATTAGCCTCCTTCTCCTTTGGCCTAAAGCCTTAAGTGACCTTTGAAAGCCTAAAGTCGTTATGGCCTCCTTCTTGAGCTCCCAATGCTTCTATTTAAATTCCAAGTCTTCTTACATTTTACTCTGAGAAAGAAAGAAGCTTTGACTTATCTTAAAATCCATTAGCAAACTGAGGAATGCCTCATTTGCTATTGTGTATAATCTGCCATTTAATGCCCTCTCAAATCGAATGGTTCTTGAACTTGATATCTTCTCAGAAATTGAATAAAAAGTCTAATTTGTTTTGCTAAGCTTTAAAAGGGTCTGTTGTCACTGAAACGGACCTTATACATACATCATTCCATCGTTCACTCTTCTGTCGATTTTCAGAATTATATAAAAGTCCGTCACGCAGGGGCTGCGTAAACTAAGCAGATTTCCCTCGTAAAGTTTAACAATAGATAAATCTACATACTGGTAACACAATAGCACCGACAACATCAAGTGAATAACAGTTAATAATCAAGATAGTGAAAAAACGTACGTTAGAACATTTATAGATCATAACAATTGTCATAAGATTGGTTTCATACAATTTTTTGACATGACTCATAATGACTCCACTGGTCGGACATAATTTTTTATTTCAACCCCGAAAACCCCCGCCCTCCTACTGGACCAATTCTGGTCGAACTCGCTTTTTTTAACCAAATAAAAGTATAAATATGAAATTTGGCTTCAATATCTCTTAATTTGCTAGCATTAGAGGGAAACATACAAAATCTCTCTCTCTCTCCCTCTCTCTCTCTCTCTCTCTCTCTCTCTCTCTCTCTCTCTCTCTCTCTCTCTCTTTCTATATATATATATAAAGCTTTAAAATTCAAACAGCTGCTGTTTTTGACATTTGGCACTCATGATTTGAAGAATTTGAAGGGATTTTAGCATTATTATGTTATGTGAGCTACCTCAATTATTCGGTTTTTTAAAGAAAAGCCCCTAAAAATGGTAAAAAGTTTTGAAAGTAGATCGAAGAAACTCTCTAAGAACTTTTATTTATTTATTTATTTATACAGGAGCACCCGCATCTTGGCAATAAGGCTAGAAGAACTTACTTCAGGGTGATTTAATGTAGGGGATTTAATTAAGATAGGTTTTAGCCTATGTTGGTGGATCGCCCTAACTAAAACTAATTATAGATTATATTTGACTGCCTGAGTCATTATGCAGGTAAATTGATTGCATATTATTGATGACTATGAACAATTGACCTTTGATATTGCTGGGTTGCCAACCTATTAGCAAGCGTATCATTAATGAGGTTTATTATGTCAAATCAGGAAGTCAAGGGAATCAATGATCTATTAATGGAATAGATATCTAGGACGTTTGACAGTGAAACAGATATATGCATATGAGTTTGTGTGTGTGTGTGTGTGTGTGTGTGTGTGTGTGTGTGTGTGTGTATAAGTAGTATGAGACATTACCCGATAAATCTGATTAATAAGTGTTTAAGATATTGGTTCAATTTGCTTCTCAATGCCATATGGTATCCAAACAACCTAGGCTCATATGTTTAAAACATTTTTAGCTCGAATTTCCAAACCTGTCGTCAAGTGTCATGAGTGATCCCCCCCCCTTACCCTAACTAAGACCGAAAATGAGGTCCGTTCAAAATTAGATACATATACTAGCGGGCCCGACATGATAGCCCAAGCGATTGGGATATTAAATTTAATAATATTATGTTTAAAACAAAAGCTGTTTTTAATAACACAAAAAAACAACTTTTGTTATGTGCACGTTTGCCTAAAAACAAATAGAAAATGAGATATCTCGAATTTTTAAAGTGAAAACTTCTTTAGGCACGTTGTGCACCCCGTAAGGAAGCATTTGCGGGAGAGGAATAAAGTATGAAATCGCGGCACCGCCACCGCCACCGCTAGTACTAAGGTTTAGAAATAAAATCATATGGTATTTTATAACCTAATCATTTGATAGTTTATTTACAATTGAAGTGAAAACTTCTTTAGGCACGTTGTGCACCCCGTAAGGAAGCATTTGCGGGAGAGGAAAAAAGTATGAAATCGCGACACCGCCACCGCCACCGCTAGTACTAAGGTTTAGAAATAAAATCATATGCTATTTTATAACCTAATCATTTGATAGTTTATTTACAATTGAAGTGAAAACTTCTTTAGGCACGTTGTGCACCCCGTAAGGAAGCATTTGCGGGAGAAGAAAAAAGTATGAAATCGCGACACCGCCACCGCCACCGCTAGTACTCAACTCAAAGCTAAAGGAGCTTCTTTTCTTCATAACTCCTGAACCAAATTAGCTAGAGTTTTCGTTCGCATACCATTTTAAAGAGGACAAAACCAGCATCATTTCGTTCACAGATACTATATATCTACCATTTTTACTTTCATAGATATTTTAATCCGAAGTTTAAATAAATTCGAATATTTAAATAAATAAATTCGAATATTTAAATAAATTCCGATATTTAAATAAATTCGAATCAAAACTGTTTGTATCCTACTTTAGCTACCATATACCGATTGTATCAGTTTTAGAAATTGGTGATGATGCTGGCAGTGATGATGGTGCAAGAGTTGTTGAAATTATGGATAGAAATTGATTTTTCTGAGTGTACTTAACTTATTTTGTAAAGCATTTGTAATAATTCTGAAATGTAATTTTTGAAGTGAAAACTTCTTTATTTTCTTTTATGTAAAATAACTGAAATAATTATGTATAGTATTTTATATTGATAAATAAAACAATTCGTGGTACATTATTTTTTTTATCACTATTATTTTTGTCATTTCATTTTTTCATGTAAAATAGAACATAACTGTTACTTATTGATAAATAACTAAAAATATTTTTAAAATAAGACTTTGTAAAAAAAATTTCTCAGCAATGCCAAATTGAGCGATCAAAGCTAAAGGAGTTTTCACTTCTACCGGCAGTCCCCTGACTGTTTTTTTTTTTTATTCAGGCGTCTCTTACAACCCCCACTCCCCTTCGAACCTATAACATTTAATGTAGCTTATAATCATGGAAGAATTAACGCTAATTTACATATAGAGTTTTGTTAAGTTCGGTTCAATCGTTACGCCCAATAAAATTGTTGGTTCCCACTTTAATTGTGCATATTTGCCGAAAAACCGATGGGAAACAAAATATCGCTATTTTTAATCATTTTAGGCTTCCTTACAGCCCCCACTCCTGCTCCATCTGCCGAGCTGATTTGTGAATCTAAGCCATCAAGGGCGTTACCCAAACGCATACAAAAAATTAATTCACATCGGTCTAGCCGTTTAGGATCTCATTGACATAAACACGTACAGCAGAATTATATATATATATATATATATATATATATATATATATATTATGGATTTTACTTTTCCGTTACCACTCTAACGGTCGTAAAATTTGTCTTATCTTTACCATCCTCGGTATATACCGGTTTTATGTAACACTAAAGATGAAGTTCGTTAACGGAGGGAGTTTAAGAGAGGGGAATTTCGAATATTATAAATACCTCTGTTGTTATACATAGGATATAACAATTGCATACAGCCAATCTAATTGAATATTTAATTGCCAATCAATGTTTTATATAAATATTTTCTTCGAGATAACTGCATTTATTTTGTTTTCAGCCTGCAGTAAACCTTTGCTCTTACTCATGTCACATAAACAGTCAGCTGTTATATCACGAACAACTTTATTAGCATTTTAAATAACAAATATAGTTTTCATTGCAGTTTTGTTGGGTGAAATACATGAAAATAACTTGGATTACGTCATCAATTAATATTTTTCGTTCTTTATTACAATATGTTTATTTAATCTACACAATAATCAATAGTTTACTGTTTAATGAAATAATAAGGATCATAGTCTTCGAAAATGTTCGGAAAAGGGACCGCGGGTGGGAGTTTGGAGGGAGGAATCCCTACTCCCTAAAAAAATCCGTCACGCACAGGCTGCGTAAACTAAGCAGAAAGTAACCACTTGCTGGTATATCATCCTTATCATTTGATCTCACGCTAACTTCTTAATTTCTATGTAGAAATCCAACGAGGGTTATTCTAAAGGTTAAAAACTAGAAAGTACGAGTAACTCCCTCACTATTGCCAATTTTGAAATTGAAAGACCAAAATTGCGGCCGCTAAGTGGTAACAGACAAATATATATATATATATATATATATATATATATATATATATATATATATATATATATATATACTAGCTAAGGTACCCGGCGATGCCCGGGAAATCATTGCTGACTGACTAATGATGGTATTTTTATAGCAAGACTTCAATGTGTACAATTGCACTTCCCTCCACGATGTATTGTTTTTTCAAAACAGCCGATCCTAAAGTGTAACTTTCAGGGTTAATAGAGTAGAAATTTTAGTTTTGAAGAATATATGAAAATGGGTTCCTAATCTATCCCTCGCGACTTTTTGACTCTCGGTTTTTGAATAATTCAAACCATAATCATGGGTAGCATTTATTACAACTAAATATCATCTATAATGAACATATTTCCTGCCGAAAATCAATGCAAGCACATATAGTTTTAGCATAGTTTTATACATAAGATTATATTCGTATTAGTAAGCCTCAGTGGAAATCACTTCCTGTCATGCCAGCATTCCACAGGAAATAAGTAAACTCAATTAACTCCCGTCAATTTCCGCTCTCGCAGGAGCGTTATCATCATTGTTTTCCTTAGAATATTGCTTCAGAATATTATTTTAATAATTTATCTACCTGATGGAACTAAATAATAGATCCCTAACACATAACGGAGATTTATAAGCTCACTAATCCGAATCATACTTACAACTATCATATAAGACTAAAACATAACATCTTTTGTCATAATATGCATTTATTAAAAACACTTAAATAAGCACTAATAAAATTAATGACTCCCGCAATGGTTTTAGCGTATATGCCGTGTTAACTTCATTTACGGCAAAAGTGAATACAACAAAAGTTACTTTAAATAACAAAAGTAAACAACTTTTGCTATGTGCACGTTTGGCGAAAAAAAAATAGAAAATGAAAATTGCGAATTTTTACCTCAGGCTTGTCTTATAACCCCCACTCCCGTTTGAAGTTAAACATTTTAATATAGCTTATAATCATGGAAGAATTAATGCTAATTCGCATACCAAGTTTCGTTAAGTTCAGTTCAATCGTTTGAGCTCAACAAAATTGTTGGCTTCAGCTTTAGTTTTTAACTTATATCTCGTTTATACTTTGTTATACAGCAAAAGTAAATATCACAAAAGTTACTTTAAATAACAAAATAAACAACTTTTCTCATGTGCATATTTGCATAAAAACCACTAGAAAAAGAAATATCGCTATTTTTAATTTCAGGCCTCCCTTATAACCCCCACTTCTGCCCATCCCTAGAAATATTGGTATGCCTTATGAGATAAGGCGTCAGAGATAATACACATACCGAGTGTTATTTAGTTCGGTGGAGTCTTTTGTGCCAAATAATATTGTTGACTCCCGCTATAAATTTTAGCGTATAACGCCTTTATAATTCGGTATTCGACGATAGTGTATATAACAAAAGTTTCTCTAAATAACAAAATAAACAACTTTCCCTACGTGCAGATTTGCCGAAACTCCAATAGGAAACGAAATATCACTATTTGTAATTTCAGGTCTCCCTTATAACCCCCACTCCTGCCCGTTCCTAGAAATGTTAGTATGGCTTATTATAAGGAAGGCGTTAGTACTAAGTCACATACCGAGTTTGGTTTAATTCGGTTGAGTCTTTAATGCCAAATAAAATTGTGGACTCCCGCTTTAGTTTATAGCGTATAACTCATTTATGCTTTCGTATACGGCAAAAGAGCATATAACAAAAGTTACTCTAAATAACAAAATAAACCACTTTTGTTATTTGCGTATTTGCTGAAAAAGCAATAGGAAACGAAATATCGCTATTTTTAATTTCAGGCCTTCCATATAACCCCCACTCCTGCCCGTCCCTAGAAATGTTAGTATGGCTTATTATAAGGAAGGCATTAGTACTAATTCACATACCGAGTTTGCTTAGTTCGGTTGAGTCTTTTGTGTCAAATAAAATTGTGGACTCCCGCTATAGTTTTTAGCGTATAACTCATTTATACTTTTGTTATGTACAGATTTGCTGAAAAAGCAATAGGAAACGAAATATCGCTATTTTTAATTTCATGCCTCCCTTATAACCCCCACTCCTGTTCGTCTTAGAGAATATTAATATAGCCTAAAGTCTAAGTTGGGCTAGTAGTAATATACATGCTAAGTTTCATAAAATTCGGTTCAGTTTTGTTCTCAGCTGTCTTCAAGTGACCATCAGTGCGTTCAGTGCGACATAGTTACAGTGCGGTAAAGTATTTTTATGTGAAGAACAGTGTTGTGCCGTGACTCTGTAAGTAACAGTATAGTGCCGTGTATAAGACAGTGCAGTGCCGTTAACTTCGCGAAGCAAAAGAACCGTGCAGTGCCGTGTTTTCTGTGAACTCTGTGATCTTGAGTGAATTATTGGACTGTGTAATAACAAGAACAGTGAAGCTATCAGTGCATACTGTGAGTAGTAATTAAGAATAATTAACCAAGTGTGTATTGTTCGTTAAATAAATTGTGCAGTGATAAAAACAGTGAAGCATGGGTGTGGTTAATTTTGCAATCCAAAAGAATTCTTATAAACAACGTTTATTACTGGTTTTGTTATAAAACGTAACAATATATGTATATAAATATATATAATTTTGAAACGGATCTTTTTTTTTTGTCAACTGCTAGGAAGGATCGATTGACTTAATTATTTATTTATTTATTATTTAGGGGGGTCTATTTTTTGTGCGATTCACCCTTTTTCTTATTATAAAATTAAAAATGATTCGGTAAAGCTTCCTTATTATAAAAAATATGTTTGAATATCAACAGTCGTAGGTAAAATCACGGTTACTTTTTCTCCTCTGAATATTATTAACAGCAGAAATCCAATTCTTTAAGTTTAAAGTTTAATCTTTTAGTGTTAAATCTGATTGTAAAGTTGTGTCTCTTGGAGGTGTTTCATGATTGACGCTATGTGAGGTCTGTCATCGTGTAATAGTTCTGTAAGGTTGGTAGTTAAGGTCTTGTCGGTTACTAGTCTGCAGTCTCTCAGTAAGTGTTTGATAGTTAATTCTGTATTACACAGTGTACTTAAAGGTACTTAAAGGTAGTTAGTCATGGGGTGCTAGTGTGTTATCCGTGAATGGCCATGGCTCAAACTAGCAAGAACTACTTCATCGTTTCTAGTGTTACGTGACAGCTATTCACGAATAGTGCTTTTTATTCGTGGACCCACGAAGAAATATTTCCAAGTGATTCCAAATGGTCCAATTTTGGGCATAATAATACTTTATCTTTAGTTTTAAATAAACGTTTAAATATCGAGTTTTAAATCAAATCATCAAACCATTGTGACAATAAAACCGATAAAGAACATAAGTTGACACAAACATGCCATATATATATATATATATATATATATATATATATATATATATATATATATATAGCAAAAATCTCATTGTCATCTACTGACTTGAATCCATGGTCATGAATGAAAGCTTTCAAAATGTTTGTCCTGAGAAGCTAAAACCTTAATAACAGATTTACCTCAAAGAAAAACTGTGTTAGTTCGAAACTTTCCGATATTTAAACTGAAGAGAACATAATTGAGGTTCAGTAAGATTAAGTCTGTTTTATTGGTGCTTTATTCGTTTATCTGATTTTTGTTTCAGATTTTCCAGTTTTCACTAAACAATTGTATCCTTTGTTATGTGTCAATGCCGACAATTTTTATTTGTTCTGTTAATCTCTTTTTTTTTCCTTTATTTCCTTCTTTCTCCTTTGTATATTAAGAGCAATGAATTAAATTGTAAACTCTTTTCTGCAGTGTTCTTTTTCTCACTGTAATATGATTGATATTTTGAGAAGTTAATCATCCATAGTTTCAGACATAGTTGTGACTGGGCGAATGCGTTTTTCATAAATTAAGTAAGAATATCATAAATGCTTTCGACATGGGCTTTCTCTCGAATAATATTTTGCATTTGATTCTATAAATGTGGCTAAATACTTACCTTGACCTTAATAAAATTGATGGTACCTATATATTGAAGATTGCGAAATGAAGAAAACATAACAATGCCTTAAAATCTGTTAATTTGCAACTTTTAGTCAGGTCTACTGTTCAGAGTGCAACGAGGTTGCCTGTCTTCCATCATTGAAGAAACTTGTAATTCTGTGAAAATATTAAATTGGGAACTGGAGCGTTCGGGGGTAGCTCCGATTCTCGGAAGAGCTTTAAACTAATTAACAATAAGGAAATTATAATAATTCAAGTTGTATTTACTTTGTTTATGACTGTAACAAACAAGTTGGTTTTCCTAGAGCGTGTCTACTGATTCACGGATACACTAGTTTATGACGTCTAGTTTATATTCTGGGCCGCTTCTTTGATAACGTACCCTATTTTAATTTATGTAGAAACTTCAAGTAGACCGAGATACTTCAAGTTGAGTCCATAAGACTTAATTCCAACATCCTTCTCCACACCCTAAGTTCGCATAGTTTTCCCCCTGCTCCTCCATTTTTATGTGCAGAGTGTGTAATAGAGTTTCTTTGGTGTTTCATATTTCTACTTCTTCTTCTGAGTGTTCCTTTCATGCTCCAACGCATCCAAAAATCCACTCAGTTCCTTCATTCGTGAGCAAGATTTGAAGACAATTTTAAATAGCGTTACAAGAAAATCATCAATTGGCATAAGAAAAATATTCTAAAATCTGGAGATCCCTTCATGAAAGCACACATAAAATAAGTGAGTGTGTACTTTTTTGCATACATAATAAACGTCCGTCACGTAGGGGCTGCGTAAACAAAGCAGATTTCGCACGCGAAGGTTTAAAATAGATAATTATACATACTGGTAACACCACCGCGAATAATAAGTGAATAGATACAAACAGTAATGAGAAATCTTTCAGTTACAAGTTAATAACTCTACAACGGAAAGCGTCTAAATTGTAAACAAACAGGCCAGCCAACCTGAATTCTAGACCGGAAAGACAAACAATTAATGAAATATATCTGAATATAACTCATTAATTTTATTGAAAACAATTTACTAAAGCTAGTGCTGCAATTTGTAATGAATCAGAATCAGTTTTATCTCAATCACTCAAATTTTAGTAATCTAAAAGCAAAAGAAGGGGAGGGGGGTCAACAGAACGTATTTGCATATATCTCACAAAGTAAAAGTTCAATGAAAACAATATTTGGTATTTAGGCTTCAATTAATATCTTGTATTATATAACAGAGCATTATTTATGTAACACTAATAGAAGTGGGGGTTTACTGAAGGCTGAAAGCTGAATAATGAAAAGTAAAAGTTCAATGAAAACAATATTTGGTATTTAACCTTGTAATGAAGAGGTTCATGATATAAAAGGTCATTATTAATATAACATGAGTAGGAATAGAGGTTTACCGAAAGCGGAAAACTATGAAATTCACATAACTCGGTTAATATTCATGATACAGAAAATATGTATAGAACAATATTTATAGATCATTTAATTTTCAATAATATTGGTTCTATACAATTATTCAATCCGACGTATTGTAACAGAGATATATCGAATTTTCGAAAATCCTTCCCTCTAAACCCCCCCCCTCCCACTGGAGAGATTTCAACCATTAACGAACTTGATCTTTTTTTTTTACACAAAAAGTTTAAATATCGAGTTTGGCAACGATCAATCCAAACTTGCGACCGCTAGAGCGTTAATAGACATACAGTTTTGAACGGACCTCAATTTCGTTATCTCCTGCGTAGGATCGATGGACATTTGAAGACATTTTTCAAAAATCGCGTCATGAGCACGGCCTCAATAGCTGATTTCCCTCAAGGAAAATCTGGTAAAACTCTCACAACCCATATTTTAATGTTACCATTAACATAATAATAACATGGGATTTATTTACAAATGGTCGGTCAATACGCGATGGTCGGTGGAAGACTTCACTACAGTTTTCTTATAACTGTCAAACCGGTTTTGCTCTCTGATCTATCTTCTACATCGCTTTTATCTCTTTTTCTCCATTTCATCCCCTTTCCCCCCTCCTCCATCTCGAAATTGGTAAAAGATTCAGGGATAGCTTCCTCTCATCTCTATTACTATAATAATTTCTGAATCATTTGCTCCTGAGGGGGCCCCGCCTCCATGAAACTTTCTAGATTTCATCAAACGTTGTCTCTTCTAATTCCTTTTCTTCTGCAAAAGTATTTTTGGTGATTCTCTAACAGAACTCAAGTCTACTTGAGATTCTCAGAGTTAGTCTAGCTAAGTATTCTGTCCAATGTTTTCATATTCCTAAATAATGTAGTTAGTAGATACTCTTAGTAGCACAGGGTCTACATTTTCCTAAATTGATAATATCGTCGAAATGTGATTTTCATTGGAGGTCCTAATATGAGTCACAGTAATATGTTTCACCCTGTCACTGTAAATATTTATAAAATTAAATTAAAATTTAATGTATTTAAAACTTTTCAATCACTAACCTCAGAAAGCCACAATGTTCGGAAGTTTTATTGTGTTGAGCGGTAATGTTCTCCGTAAGATGTAAATGTTCGTTGTTGTGAAAATATTTTCACTCTTTCGAGCAAGTTCCAAATTTTCAGCAAAACTAGATAATATTTTATAATAGTTATTCTTTCAGTAACTATTTATAAATAAAACTTTGAAAACCTATAATCAATTGTCACACATCTTCCTGTGAAATGCTCATATCTAAAATGGAACACATAAAAAAATAAAACTGAATTTATAATTATAATCCTTTATAAATGAAATTTACGAAAATAAAAATCATACGCCAGCAGTGAGGATTACATAAATACTATAGGAACTAGGGATAAAAGATAGGAAGAAAAGGATTGAGTTGTTACAGGGCAAACATGGCGGCAGCTTTGAGATACAAGCTTCGTCCTTATACTGCAGGCAGAGATGCGAGGGGCGATAAATATAACTTATCTTGAATCTGCATCTTTATTTATATTTTCATCAACTTTCTTCAAATTCCTGTAAAATCTAAAAGATGGTTAGCTTCTTGCCTTTTAGCAGATTTTCCTCAGGGGAAATCAGCTATTGAGGTCGTACTCATGACGCGATTTTAGAAATATTTCTTCAGATGTCCATCGATCCTAACCAGGAGATGACGAAAATGAGGTCCATTCAAAATTATATATATATATATATATATATATATATATATATATATATATATATATATATATGTATGTCTGCTAACACTTTAGCGGCCACAATGTTTGTTTTATCGTCACCAAACTCGGTATTTAATCGTTTTATGTAAAAAGGAAGGGGGGATTTCGATAATTCGAAATATCTCCGTTACTATACGTCGGATCGAAAAATTGCGTAGAACCAATCTTATTGCAAATTAAATTTACTATAAATATTTTATATACACTTATTCTGTATCTTGAATATTAACCGAGACATTTGCATTTTTATTGTTTAACGGACGACCTATGATCGCTTCTATTCGTTTCATCCGAAAGCTAGTTCGGCCGTTTCCTTAACTGTTCGGCACTCCTATGGATATTTCTCTATTCTATAAATTTACGTGGGAAATCTGCTTAGTTTACGCAGCCCCTGCTTAAACTACGGATTTTTTTGTAGTGCTGATAGTCTACATTATACTTATTACATCTGTTATCCCTTTGTCCTCTCTCTCCTAAAGAGCAGAGAGGTGCAGCTAAAGATAATAGCATCATCTTCATTCCTGAAGGCCTACATTAATCATTTTCTTACGACCTAGAATGGGATATGACAAAACCATTGTCTTATTAGTTTTAATTTTTTAATATTTCTAGCGATCAGTGTATAAGTAAATGTCATTTCTATATAGTCTATAAAGCTAATTTGTAAATGGTATTGTAATAAGCTTGCATTTCTATTGCCTGTAAAAGAGGACCACTGGTCCTATGACAAGAAAGCAACCTCTCTCTCTCTCTCTCTCTCTCTCTCTCTCTCTCTCTCTATATATATATATATATATATATATATATATATATATATATATATATATATATATATATATATACTGGGATAAAGAACAAAACTTCTATTCTTCCCTAAAATATCGAGACAACTTATTTATTTATTTATATTTTTCTAATTTGGAAAATAGAAATATGTCCGACAGATGGAACACTTCGATATAACTACCTTGTTGCTAATTTAATTTTCAATAAATATTCTTCGATACATTTTTTTATTATTTAAATATTTTGTTTGGACATCCAATTATTGTGCATTTACGATGTGATATATGTAAATATATTGGTTGTGGCATCATCATTTTAGATTCTACGCTCTAAACTCCATGATTTTTTTTCATGCAATTCTCCTGTCCGGAAACAGATGGGGGTGGTAATAAAAAATATCTCCGTTATTGTGTATCGAGAGCCAAAAACGTGCCTTTGCAATAGGAATTTATTTAGTGACAGGACTCACTAAATAAAATCCTTAGTCCCACCCGGGCTAGAGGGTAACCTAAGGATGGTAACCTGTTGATAAACCGACCTAATTAGCCGTAGTAGGACTAAGTGGACGAAAATAAATAAGAAATTCTGATTTATTCATGTTTTATCTAATTCGAATATTAACCGTGTTATTTGTATTTATTTATTTCAATAATTAGACAGCCTTCACTTCTGCTCATCCTATTTTAATATTCTTCGCAAAGTTTAGTTCCCCTAAAATGAGAGTGTGTGTTCATAATTCTCTCAATTTGTACGTCCCAACTTAAGACGCTACGTACAGAAGTTATTTACAGTTATTATTTTTCATAAAATACAAATTAGTTGTTCTACATACATATGCCATATAAATATTAAATCATTTAACATATAAGTAAATATAACTATATAAAATATACAGGATAAAATTAAATAAATATGAGAATCAAATATACAATATATTTGCAATAATGGTAAAAATAATCAGTAAAAAATCAAATAAAAAAACTTTCCCTTAAGGGAAATCAGCTATTGAGATCGTACTCATGATGCTATTTTTGAAAAATGTCCTCAAGTCCATCAATCCTTCCTAGTTGATGAAGAAAATGAGGTCCGTTCAAAATTATACACACACACATACACACACTTGACTGTTACCACTCTAGCGGTCGCAATTCTTTTTTGGTCGTAACCAAACTCGATATATATATATATATATATATATATATATATATATATATATATATATATATATATAAGCGTTTCATACAAAACTAAAGGTCGAGGTCGTTAATGGCTGAAATCGAACCAGTGGGAGGGGGGTGTTTAGAAGGTGGAATTCTAAAAATTAGAAATATCTCCGTTCTTATGTGTCAGATCGAAGAATTATTAAAAGCCAATCTTATTGCAAATACAATTTACTATAAATATTGTTATAAACATTTATTCACTAACTTTAGTATTAGTTTTCGGCTCTCAGTAAACCCCCACTCCTACTCATGCCGTATTAACAATAAGCTGTTATATTATGATGCACTTTATTTGACGTCCAAATACCAAATAATGTTCTCACGCTTAATAAAGGTGAATGCAAATACGTGACGCACGTAGAAAATCTGCTTAGTTAACGCAGCCCCTGCAAAACGGACTTAATTAGTTTTAGTCTTGGTCTTACCAATACTTTATAGTCAACTGAGCCTCTAAACATCTCATTTCCACGGTAAATTTCCATTCCTCTATTTACAGGCGTTCTGTTTACATAGGACCTACGTGACGAGTTTTTCGTTAATTTCTGTATGCTTAAAGTACAGTATAAAGTCGTTAATTGTTTTTCGTCAGTTTTATTTAAATTCATTTATTTATATTTTTTCATACAAAATAATTCAGCTTCTAAATTCAATGAAACTTTAGGACTAATCAAAATTTACGGGACTATGGATAGATTATAAGGTTTATCGATGTTAACGATATTGAGACGCGATCTTCCACGATATCAGGCTTTACTGAGGCAGGAATAACTTGATTTATTACATCGATGTAATTCCGCCGACGTCATGAGCACCTAGTTCATGTAAGTGAATCCATCATTCGGGTCACCGATCAATTTGCAATCAAATTCTCTCGAATTACTCTCGCATCGCCGGCCCAACTCTTAATTTATGGCTCAAGGGGCCTTTTTAAATTTCGGGGCCTTTTTAAATTTCGGGGCCTTTGGATGAGCCTAGTGTATTAGGGCACTGGTTCTAGCAGATTTCCCCTAAGGGTTATCAGCTATTGCAGTTGCACTCATTTTCGATAAATTTATCTAAATATCCATTAATCCTACCTATTAGATGATAAAATAACGTCCATCATCCAGGGGCTGCGTTAACTAAGCAGATTTCCCACGTGCGTTGCGTATTTGCATTTATCTAAAAACGTAATAGTTCAATGATAACAATATTTGGTATTTAGGCTTCAAATAAAGTGCTTCATAGCCTAATAGCATATTGTTAATATGAGATGAGCAGGAGTGGGGGTTTAATCAAAGCCAAAAACTAACAAATGAAAATATCTCGGTAATAATTAAGATAGTGAACAAATATACATAACAACATTTATAGGTCATTACATTTGCAATAATATTGGATTCATATTATTTTTCGATCAGGCGCATAAAAACGAAGATAATAAGTATTTTCGAAATTAAACCCCTCTAAACCACCAGCCTCCCGCAGGTCGAATTTCAGCCATTAACGAATTAGACCGTTAATTTTCCATAAAACGTTCAAGCATGGTAGCGATTAAACAAAAATTGCGACCGCTTGAGCGGTAACAGGCAAATATATATACATACATATATATAATTTTGAACGGACCTCATTTTCGTCTTCTCCTTGGTAGGATCGATGGACGATTTCAAGAAACATTTCGAAAATCGCGTCATGAGTACGACCTCAATGCTGACTTCCCATAATGGAAATGTGCTAAAGGAGACCGTTTAAAAATTATATCTTTATATATGTCTGTTACCACTCTAGTGGTCAGAGTATTGGTTTTATTGTTACTAAATTTGATATATATTCGTTTTATGTAAAAAGAAAGATCAAATTCGTTAACGGCTAAGCAGTTAGACGGAGGGTTTAAAGGGAGACAATTTTTAAAATGCTAAATATTTGATTTATTAAGCGTTGGATCGAAATAGTGTATATAACTAATCTAATTACTAATTCAATGACCTACAAATTTTGTTCCATACATATTTTCTGTATCATGAATATTAACCGAAATATATGGCTTTTTAATTTTCGGCTGTCAGTATACTCCCACTCAAGTCATATTAACAATAAGCTGTTTTATCATGAACTACGTCATTACAAAATTAAATAACAAATATGGATTTAATTGAACTTTTACGTTGCGAAATGCATGAAAATATGTTGTGATGACGTTTTCAATTAAGAGGTTTCGTTCTTTACTCAAAATTCTTATTTTATCTTTACCATACTCGATATTTAACCGTTTCAGTAAACACTGAAGATCTTATTTGCTATTGGCTGAAATTGGGTGTGGAATAGTGAGTGTTTATATTTCCATTATTATAAGTCGGTTAAATATTTTATAACAAATCTTTTGAAGCTATTGATATTCTGCAATTTTTCTAAGAATTTTTTCCTAACTCAACTATCAAGCTTCGCTCTTTTTTGTTTTCGGCCTTCATTAACTCCCTCCCTCCCACTCATTGTTTTTTTTTTTTTAATAGAAATTGAGAATACGCGGTGAGAGTAGATAACAAGGGTGTTACACCAGCACGTGGGAAATTTGCTACTATATTTACAACAAAAGGAAAAAAAAAATAATAAATATAAAGCAAACAAAAAAAACTAAAAGAAAAACTATAAATAGTTAAACTGGAAGAAGGCAAAACTTATATTCCACAGTGCTTGCTATATTTTTTTATAGTAAAACGCATTGCACTGGTAGAGAAGATCTGTGGATAGCCCGCTCCCATTAGTATAAGAAAATAAATATTTCTTAAATTAATATTATTATGGGTCCTCATTTTCTACGTATGCTTGTTATGATCAATAAACATTTTTTGGGAACCACGTCTAACTTTGCAAAATCAATTGGCATTATCATACACATCGTTGGCCAACAAGCAATAGGAATACACGAAGCGAGGATATTGTGTTGACCAGACTACGAATTGGCCATTCCTTGCTGACCCACGGACACTTAATGGACAAACAAGGACACACCGACTTGTAGACATTGTAACAAAACTTTGACTGTAATATCACGTATTGACTGACTATCGACGAAGAGACAATTTAGACATTCCACATGGCTTACTGAAACCTTTTGTTGATAACAGTAATTAAATATTTATTATTATTATTTATTTATTAACGTCCACTTTTTTCAACTAAGGCTAATTGGGACGGGTTATCTTCAGGTTACCACCCTTTTCTGACCAGGGTGGGACTTAGGATTTTATTTAATGAATTCCGTCACTAAATAAATTCCTTTGCACTAGGTTTACCATGTGAGATTAATGTTAACGCTTTAACTCGCATGGCCAACCTGAGCCCCAGTAATTAAATAGACTCAATCATTTCACGTCTATAGAGCATTCATATATACAACAAACTATAGTCTACGATTTCTACATACTTTTACTTAATATTAGCAAATTTCCTTTAAGGAAAATCAGCTATTGAGGTCGAACTCATGAAGAAATTTTCGAATTTTTCTTCAAATGTCCTTAAATCAATCTTATTTTAAATTAAAATTAATATAAATGTTGATATATAAATTTATTTTTGCTTCAATATTAACCGAGATATTAGCATTTACAAGTTTTCAACCTTCAGCAAACCCCCACGTCTACTTATGCTACATAAACAATACTCAGTTACATAGTAAACCATATTATTTGAATCTTAAATACCAAATATTGTTTTCAACAGACCTTTATTATACGAGATGCATGTTAATATGCTCTGGTGACCGCCCGTCTTAAGTTCTTGGACTTCTAAAATTTGATTGATTGAGATGAACATTATTCTGATTCATTATAAATTACAGCACTAGATATAGGTAAATAGTTTTCAACAAAATTAATATGTTACATTCTGATATATTTCAGTAATTGTTTTTTTTCCGGTGAGACGTTGGCAGACCTGTTTGTTGACGTCTCAGACGCTTGCCGTCGGGAGGGGAAGATGTCTTATTACCGTTTATATTTATTAACTTAATATTGACGTTGGTGTTGTGTTACCAGTATGTAAATTTATATATTATTAGATTTCACGAGGGCCATGTGCTTAGTTTATGCAACCCCTGTGTGACGGATTTTTTAGTTTTCATACTTCAGTAACCATTCATAGTCATGACATTAACATAACTTGTTACATATCATGAACCAGTTTATTCCAATCCTAAATATCAAATATTGTTTTTATTTAACTTTTCTGTGTGAGATACTTATAAATACGTAGTATTATGACGTCACCAATTAATATTTTGCAGGCTTGAATCGAAATTATTTATTTCTTCTACGCCGTACTAGATATGTAACAATAAAGACGTTAATAGCTGAAATCGGACCTGGAATAGAGGGGTTTTAGGGAGAGGGGATTCGGAAAATTCAAAATATCTCCGTTATTGTGTGTCCAATCGAAAAATGTTATAGAACTAATCTTGTTACAATATTGATGATCTACAATTGTTGTACAATAGAGTTCTTCGTAACACAGATATTAAACGAATTGTTCGTACTTGCTTGATATCAACATTCTTTCTAGAGTATACCAACTCTTCTACTCATCAGAGCTAACTTACAAATGAGAATATATTGTTAGATCAATAGTCTGTTATACTTGTTTAGTCTGCAATCTGTTTAGTTTACACAGCTGCTGCGTGACGAACATATATAAATTGAGAATAGGTGAGGCCAGTGCAGTCTGTCGTTCTCTCATACCATTGTGAACTCATATAGGCTTTGGTATGCCAATGAACTGTTTCCAGAATCCGGTATTCCATCTTTTTTCTCCTTGATCCGTTATATTTTTGTTGTCTGCATTTTTCAGCTCACCTGAACAATGAGTGGATCGCCGGCATTGTGAAGTTCATTTAAATAAATAAATAAATTTTCATAAAAATATACTCAATTTTTGAATAAAACAAAGGCTGCGGAAATGATAAGTTGTTCATCAGCCATAAGTACCACCTCTAAAATTTACGTCTGATGAAACAAATCTACAAAGGTGGAGTGCTATCTTCGTCTTTATTAGTTTTCATTATAAATAGCGATATCAACCAACGCCGATAATAGATTATAAATGAAAGTCCGTCACGCAGGGGCTGCGTAAACTAAGCAGATTTCCCACGTGAAGTTTTACAATAGAGAGATTTCACGAGAGCCAAGCCAGTCAAGGAAACGGCCGAACTAGCTTTTGGCGGGAAAGTAACTCTCGTCCGTTAGGCTCCGAGATTAAATTAAAAACAATTCAATCTCAAAAAAAGAACAAGAACACAAAAGATGGACTTACCTTTTATGATAGCAGCGCTCTGAACACTTATTACACCAACACTAAATAGTACCACAAAATATCTATTATTTGTAAGACTTAATACTGCTGTGAATATTAAGTAAACAAATAAAGGGCCAGTCAAATGGTAAGAACCTTCCTGATAGCAAACAGTCTGAGTTGTAAACAATCAGGTTAGCCAGCTTTTACCGGAAATAAAAGCAATTACGAAAATATATTTGAATATAAGTTATACATTTTATTCATAACTATTTATTATATCTAGAACTGTTATTAATAATAAACCAGAATAATTTTAATCACAACCATTCCAAATTTAGGAATCCGGGAAGAAAATAGAAAAGGGGGGGGCAAAATACGATTTAGACGGTTATGAGATTTTCACATGATTAAGGAACAAGCAGGTTAGCCAGCGAAGGTATACAATAGATAAATATACATACAGGTAACACTTCCGTGAATATTAGTGAATAATAAAAACGGCTGGATTGTAAACAAACAGGTTAGCCAACCTTGTAGCACAGTATCGATAGATAGACCGGAAAAACAAACAATTAAAGAAATATATCTGAATATAAAATATTAATTTTATTGGAAACTATTTACTATAGTTAGTGGAGTAATTATTATTATTATTTATTAACGTCCACTTTTTGCCACTTAGGCTAATCGGGACGGGTTATCTACAGGTTACCAACCTTTTCCAGCTAGGGTGGGATTTTAGGACGTTATTTAATGAATTTCGTCACTAAATAATTTCCTTTGCCCAGGCAAGAATCGAACTCGCCACTCTAGATAAAGGTCAACGCTTTAACTCGCATGGTTAACCTGAGCCCCAGTGGAGTAATTTGAAATGAATCAAAATAATTTCTATCTCAATCACTCAGAATTTTGTAGTCCAAGAAAAAAAAGGGGGGGGGGGGTTCAACCGAACGTATTTGTTTGTACCTCATAAAATAAAGCTTTTTGAAAACAATATTTTGTATTTAACCTAATAATGAGGTGATTCATGAGATATCAGCTTATTATTAATATGTCCCTAGTAGGAGTTGGGGTTTACTGAAAATGGAACTCATTACAAAAAATACAAATATCACGGTTAATACTCATTATACGGAAAATATGTATAGTACAATATTTATAGTAATTGTAATTTGCAATAAGATTGATTGATTCTATACAATTTTTTGACCCGACGTATAGTAACGGAGATATTTCGAATTTTCGAAAACCCTCCCCTCTAAACCCCCCCCCCTCCCACTGGTCCGATTTCAGCCGTTAACGAACTTGATCTTTCTTTTTACATAAAACGACTAAATTTTGAGTTTCGTAACGATCAACAAAAATTGCGACCGCTAGAGCGGTAACAGACAAATATATATATATATATATATATATATATATATATATATATTATGAGGTCCGTTCAAAACTGTGTATATATATATATATATATATATATATATATATATATATATATATATATATATATAATGAGGTCCGTTCAAAACTGTGTATATATATATATATATATATATATACAGTTTTGAACGGACCTCATTTTGGTCATCTACTAAGTAGGATCAATGGACATTTGAAGAAAAATTTCGAAAATTCCGTCATGAGTACAACCTCAATAGCTGATTTCCCTCAAGGGAAATCTGCTAAAATGCGATATCGAGTACATTTGAAGTAAAAATAGTTCATAAATAAAAAGCCATAGGTCATTTTGACCAAAACATTTACATAAAGTCTACCAATACAGTTGTAGCCGACCTGCGTTTTAATAGCACTCAGTTTAGCCGGAGCAACTTCTCCTATCTGTTTAACTTTTATTGCTCAGCTAGAACTCCGAGTCGTTGAGTTTAATCTCTCATAATTTCCTTCGGTAATCCTTTTGTCCCCAAATCTCAGATATGGCTGTCATTCAAATGCCCTCATTGTTCGAATAAGAAGCGGAATTAACTTCACTTTAAACTTTTCTCTTTTTCACTATAGTTCTGTGATTATTCTGTCTCAAGTTGGGTCATAAAACTCAATTTCTTGTTGGGCATTAAAAGTTGAATTCCATCTATGTTAATAACGTGTAAAGTCTAGGTATTAGACCAAGACAAATAAGTTGATATTCTTCATTTTCCTCTTAGTAAAAACCCTAAATAAATATGTCTTGAAAATTATGGGTTGGGAATGAAACGATAAGTGATAAAGTTGGATAAAGTAAGAAACTAATTGGTATAGAGGAGTTCTGAAGACTGAAACATAATTACAAATTACTCAGTTACTAGTTTAATTACAAGAAATCCCAAAATTTCAAAAAAAAGGGCTGCGTAAAGTAAGCAGATTTCTCACATGCTCGACAGACACACTAGTAATCTCATCTCACCAAATATTCTCTATTTCTAGGTCAAACTTGGATGATGAGTAGTGGGAATTTATTGAAGCAAAACAAGAAAATACTATTAACTTGAATATTATTTCAGTTACGACTATTTTTAAAATGCATAGAACATCGATTCCAGAGCTACATGGTTGGTTCTATAAAAACTTAAGAAAGGATATATTTAATTTTCAATTTCTCCCCTCCCCCTCTCAAATAATGAAGGTCGAATTTTCGAAGTTCTTCCCCTATAAATCTCTATGGATCTTGATCTTTAGTTATCCATAAAACTTTTAAAATTTTAGCTGGTCAACGATCAAACAAAAATTTTGATCGCTAGATTGTTATAGCACACTTAGACGCACTTTTTGATAACCACTCAACTCGTTATTTTTATTAGTCCCACTTTCTCTTTTAACCACGTAATATATATTTTACTGTTTCATACATGAAAAATACTTACGCTATTTTTAGTATAATATTGTTACGAATATTAAATACATACTTCGCGAAGTAAAGGACAGTGCAGTGCCGTCTTTTTGTGAACTTCAGTGACCGTGAGTGAATTATTAGATTGTGTAATCTGCATACTGTGAGTAGTAATTAAGAATAATTAACGAAGTGTATAATGCATTGTTAAATAAATTGTGCAGTGATAAAAACTCTGAAGCTTGTGTGTGTTTGATTTTGGAATCCAAAAGAACTCTAATAAACAACGTTTATTACTGATTTTTTAATAAACGTAAAAATATGTATCTCACGAATAGGTATTAACTTAGGAGACCTGTGGACAATTGTGATATGACGATTTAAGTTTAATTTAATTACAAACCAGAACATTGTTCGATACGGCTCAGTTCATCTCCTGAGTAATTTGACTGCTTCAATTTCTCAGGAGTGGCGAAAGTAATGGGTTGGCGTGGCCGACGAGACGAAACGAAAATTAATGAGTTGCCCCATAAATGAGGGTAGTTCTGACAAGGCGATGATTGTAGTGAGACAGGCATTGCCAAGGTCGAACTGCCAATTAGTTATGACGTCAAGAGGATTATAGGGGGGTAGGCTCAGACTATTTACAACCAATAGCAAACAAGCTCTCTCTCCCCTTAAGGCCTACTCAGTATTATTAGTGTTTGCTCGCTTCTCTTCTATATCGGCCTGTATTAGTAATATTATTTGCCTCGCCGTAATTGGCCAGGTAATCATAGGCAAACGATAATACTATCTATCGTATTCCTACCAATAAACTAATGTATATCTACTATATCAACTCAATTATATATCATAACTAGATTCGAACATTAAGGCTTTACTATGAAGCCCGAAAACAGCAAAGCATATTGAATGTTTGTCTTCAGCCTTTACACCTAATTCACATGGATGGAACTAAACATTTAAAACTAAAACTGCACTATTTTAAATATAAGCAAAGGAGGGCCTGGTAATCGCCTGTTAGTATTACACTTTTTCTGACTTGGAATATAAATGCTATTTTGCTTTGCGTTCAGTATTTACAACCCCCTCACACCAATTCGTTTCTCAACGTACCTTGTCTATCGCTTATCGATCATTCACTAATTATTTGGCAAGACATGTTTTCTTAAGCCAATAAGAAAGATAAAAATAGAGGATATAATAAAAAAATCAACTCATTTGTTAAGGTCTAACACTAGGTCTAGCACTTGGGAAATTTATTTTGCTTACTCACGATTAATGCTTTCAGCAGATTTCTCTTAAGCGAAAAAAGCTATTGAGATATCGTACCCATGACGCCATTTTCGAAAAATTTCATCAAATGTACATCGATCCTACCTTGTAGATGACGAAAATGAGGTTCCTGCGCCTCACAATTAGCTGGAGAAGATCCAACGAATCTTAAGGCGCAGGAAAATTGGGGTTGGTTTCGCAAATACAAATAGTTTGAAATCCTATTTAAATAAGTAGAAAGGCCTAGTAAAGCTGTCCGACAAGTCAGGAATATCAAAATTTGTTTTGGGGCGTTTTATGCGGATAGAACGTCCAGAAAATTTGGGAAATGTTGCCAAGAGCATTTATCTAGGACGAACTCAACGTTCCTCCATCATTTAAAGAAAGGAAAACACGAGAATGCCCCGCATGAGGTAGATCTAATGGTTAGTGATCATGAACCGTCCGTTGAAACGTTTTCAAAATCGCCTCATGACTATAACCTCAATTGCCTAAAACCCGAAAATTTACATTTAATTTTCGAACATAAAATGAATAGTGTTAGCCATTTGAGTTAAAGCGTTACCTTTAATCTCACATGATAAACCGCGAGTGGCAAATTTGATTCTCGCCTGGGCAAAGGAAATTATTTACTGACGAAATTCATTAAATAACATCCTAAAACCCCACCCAGGCTAGAAAAGGATGGTGACCTGTAGATAACCCGTCCCAATTAGCCTGAGTTGCAAAAAGTGGACGTTAATAAATAATAATAATAAATAAATGAATAGAGACTCAGTTGCTCAAAGTGAAAACCGGAAGATTCGAACTGTAGGATTACTGAAGTTTCCAAACAAACACCAATTATTTGGTAAATATTACAAATATTAGTCATAGCAGCAGGCTATAAATCTGCTTAGTTTACGCAGGCCTTGCATGATAGATTTTTTTGCCGTCTTTTAGGTAGAATCTATGGACATTTAACCTATTTTTATTATAATAGCGTGATGAGTATAACCACTAATGCTGCTAATATATGCATATCATGTTGAAAAGTGCCAATTTCTGGGGTTTTAACTTAAAAACATTGTTAATAAAAATAACTAGCATACATTTTTTTTTAAAATAATAAACTAATGTATGAAATTACACTTTGTTTTCTATTAATTTTAGTAGCCTAGAGGTAGCTGTGGAAGTGAGAGGGAAATCATTTTGGCATCCATATTGTTGCAGAAGCTTTCACATATAAACTAATTTTCCAGGAATGAATAAGCTGGGCCGGAGAACTGTCATTCCGTCAATACTCGAACAACTCCAATTAGCGCTATGTCAAATATTCAATGAGGCTATTATCCACGATATTGACTCGCAGGATAAGTTCTAAGTGATTTCCTATGAGTTTCACACCCATACAACACCGACGACGTTAATGGCACGATGCGAGAACCAATTAATACTGCAGAGATGAAAATGAAAAATGAAATATTGCCCAATTGGTTCTTTTTTTTATAACTAAACCCCATTAGTTAGTTAGTATACTAACAGGACACATGTTCATTTATTTGTAGACCATTAGCAGATTTCTCCAAGGACAAATTAGCAATTGATTTCGTAATCATGACGAGAATTTTCTGAGATTTTCTGCAAACTCTTTCTAGAAGATATAGTTTTAGGATGTGAATTTATATTTAAACTAGCGGACCCGACAGACGTAGTTCTGCATGATATTTCAAGCGATTAGGATATTAAATGTAATAATATTATGCTTAAAACAAAAGCTACTTTTAATAACAAAAAAACAACTATTGTTATGTGCAAGTTTGCCCAAAAACAAATAGAAAAGAAATATAGCGAATTTTTTATTCAGGCCTCCCTTATAACCCCTTCTCCCGTTCTAACCTAAAAAATTTAATATAGCTTATAATCATGGATGAATTAATGCTAATTTACATATAGAATTTTGTTAAGTTCGATTCAATCGTTAGTCCCCAATAAAATTTTTGGCTCCCACTTTTTTAGTGTATATCTCGTTTATACTTTGTTATATTACAAAAGTGAACATATAAAAAAGTTACTCTAAATAACAAAATAAACAACTCTTATCCTGTGCATATGTGCGAAAAACCAATAGGAAACGAAATATGGCTATTTTTAATTTTAGGGCCTGATTTGTGACGCTAAACCATCCAGGGCGTCACCCAAACGCGTACAAAAAAAAATTCATTCAAATCAGTCCAGCCGTTTAGGAGTTCAGTGACTTACACACGTACAGTAGAATTATATATATATATATATATATATATATATATATATATATATATATAAAAAAATATGTTACTTAATATTTTAAAACGCTATTTATTTTCTATCACTATGGCCCATCAGCATGAGTCACCACTCCTTTTGTAGCTATGGTAGACTAAGGATTTTATATAATGAGTTCGTCAGTGAATAAATTCGTGTTACCCAGGTGAGAACCAAACACGGGGCTCTAGACTTACTAAAATTATTAAATTATGGGCCTCAACTCACATGGTTAATCTGACCACCCAAATGTTTAAATATAAAAAAAAAAAAAGTTCCCATTTTATCATTTCATCTACTTTTAGGTACACGTACATATATCTAGTTGAATATGTATGTGATTTTGTAACGAAGTGGCAGGTTAATCCTTGGCTTATCTATAGTTTATAACCGAAAAATGTTGTGAAGATTTTGACACTGGTAGAAAGTACATTTTATCAGATTTCCCTTAAGGGAATCATCTATTAAGGGCGATTTTCGACACATTTCTCCTAATGCCTATCGATTCTACCTTGTAGATGACGAAACTGAGGTTCGTTTAAAATTATAAATTATATATATATATATATATATATATATATATATATATATATATATCGTTCACAATGTTTATCGTATCGATACCAAACTTGATATATAAGACTTGACCTGTTTCTCAGATCTATATATATATATATATATATATATATATATATATATATATATATATATATATATATATATATATATTTGTCTGTTACCGCTCTAGCCGTCGCAATTTTGGTTTGATCGTTACCAAACTCGATATGTAAGCGCTTTATGTCAAACTAAAGATCGAGTTCGTTAACAGCTGAAATATGAAAGTGGGAGGGGGTTGGAGAAGGAAAAGTTCTCAAATTCGAAATATTTCCCTTATAGTAGAGAACCTATCTCACTACAAAATTAATTTCCTATCAATATTGTTATATGCGTATTTTTCTGTTATGATTATTAACCGACCGACGTTTTCAGCCTTTAGTAAACCCCTTCACTATTACTCATGTCGACGTCAGAGTCAATTTTCGCTGTTTTTCAAGTGATTTTGTTGGATATGGCATACCGGGTAGAACATTTCCTCCATTATATACCTACATGTAATAATACCTAAATATGCCTAAGATGATGTTATTAATGATACATAATTTACTTTTTTCCTTGTCGACGCTTGTGGAAATTAGTTACATTTCAAATAGACCATGGCTCACTTGAAAAATGTTTATTAAACAAGTTTGAATGCACTCGATCAGTCTTAATTACCTTAACATTCCTAAGGTAAAAATCATGATCTGTAATTTTATAATTGCAATGTATAATATATAGTAAATTTCATTACTTCATCTAAAGCGTTGCTTTGGTAAGCCGCCTCGTCCTTTTTTTTTTCGTTAATACCACGTGTAGGAAAAGCCTATTTAGTAACAACAATCGTACTCGACTGAAAACAGGAAGTAACATTTAAAAAGCTTTTCAGCGATTCCCAGATTATTCATACGGGAAGGGGCAATAACTCTTGGAAACAAAAAAATTAAATTAAAAACGGTGAGAATTTATGGGGCGGCGGAGGAAAATTAGTGGTTGTGTTCTGAGTGCCAGTGGTTAGGAAAGCTTTAAGTGATCCCATTTATTTTATATTGTGCGAGGGATAACATACATCTGTGTCATGATTTGAGTTTTCTTCCTCTTTTTGTTGGAAGAGTAATAAATTTACGGGGGTGCCACATTTATTTCCAGGGTTCCTGTGAGAGAAGGGCGACTCCTCCAAAAACTTGCTTAGACCCCTATTACTTCCAGGCCGGAGCCCAGTTCTGTCCACCCAATTGTAAAATAAAATGTTGTTACTTTTTATACTCAACCACTCTCCAGTCGAACAATGAATGAAGTATAATTAATTTTAAGTCACGAAACCAATAGCTAGAAGTCTTAGCATTATAAATATATCAATTATTTTAATTTTTATTGGGAGTCATAAATTAAAATTTTAATGCTGGTAATATTTAATTCCAGTACAAATAGTTATGTCGATTTCAGCAATTTGAATAAAATGAACTTAACATTAAAAAAATAAAATAAAAAATAAAAGCTAATGAGACGTGCTTTTTAGCAGATTTCCCCAATGGTTGTACTCACGACGTGATTTTCAGAAAATGTCCTCAAATGTCCATGGAACCTACCCCGGAGATGACGAAAATGAGGTCCGTTCAAATCTCTCTCTCTCTCACTCTCTCTCTCTCTCTCTCTCTCTCTCTCTCTCTCTCTCTCTCTCTCTCTCTCTCTCTCTCTCTCTCTCACTCCCTCTCTCTCTCTCCTCTCTCTCTCTCTCATATATATATATATATATATACTGTTAATCCTCTAGCAGTCGCAATTTTTGTTTGATCGTTACCATACATTTATTTCATTAACGACTTTTAAACATTTTATGTAAAACAAAACATCGAATTCATAATTGCTGAAATCCGATCAGTGGGAGTTAGAGAAGGGAATTTCGAAAATTCTCAATATATACTTTATTATGCGCCGGATCAAAAATGTATATAAAACTAATCTTATTGCTAATGTAATCTTCCATAAATGTTGTTATGTACGTATTTTCACTATCTTGAATATTAACCGAGATATTAACATTTTTTTTTTTTTTAGTTTTCGGCCTTCAGTAAACCCATAGTCCTACTCATGTCATATTGACTGTTATAATTGAAGCTCATTATTTCAAACGTAAATACCAAATATGGTTCTCATTGAACTTTTAAGATTCGAGATAAAAGCAATTACGTGGGAAATCTTCTTAGTTAACGCAGCCCTTGCTTGACAAACTTTATTATAAATTCAGTCTATTTTAATTCTACTCTGGGTAAATTCTTCTAGACATTGTGTTAATCTTCCATACAATTAATGGCTACTGCCTACCGAGCTATGGATAAAGAGCTTTGACAATTTTTGCCTCCAAAGCAGTTTTACTCTATATTACAGAGACAACAATTTGTTTTATAGCCCTGTATTGACGATTCGCTATACAGTGAGTTTTAAGTGGCTCTTGAGAATGTTTCATTGTTAGTAGACGTTTTAGCAGATTTCCCTTAAGGGAAATCAGGTATTGAGAACCTCGACGAAACTCGACATTTAACCGTTTTATGTAAAATGACAGATCAAGTTTGTTAATGGCTGAAATCGGATTTGAGTGAGGGGGGGGGTTTAGAGGGGGGAATGTTTGAAAATTCAAAATATCTCCGTTATTATGCATCGGATCGAAAAATTGTATAGAACCTATCTTATTGCAATTTAATGTTACTATAAATATTGTTATATACATTTATTCTCTATCTTGAATATTAACCGAGATATTTTCATTTTTATGAAGTCCGTGGTCGGGTATAATTCGGATGTCGGCCGTTTACGGAAACGGCTCAGCTCAGGTGGATGCATCTCCTACCCTTACCTGTCGTTTCTAACCTTACCTTACCTTCGTTACTTTATGCAAATACGTTCTGTTTAATCGCCCCCCCCTTCTTTAGTTCTTGGACTACTAAAATTTGAGTTATTAAAATATAAATTATTCTTACAATTCAGTAGCCGTTTCAGTTGGGAATTTATTTTAATTAACTGAAAGATTTCTTATTACCGTTTGCATTTAATCACGGTGGTGTTGTTTTACCAGTATGCAGATTTCTCTATTATAAAACTTCACATGGGAAAGCTGCTTAGTTTACGCAGCCCCTGCGAGACGGACTTTTTTTTTTGTAACTTACCAAAAAAAATAAATTAAAGAACTACGTGTCTAAAGGCTGTCTTTATATACGAAATGGCATTCCTCAAAAATATTTAAGTAAGTAAAAAAGTCTAAAATAACAAGTCAAAAATTGTACAACAATTAGTTCATGATCAGGATCATGAGAAAGGTTTCTCAACATTTATATAGTTTGTCATCCTTCAATAAATCTAAGACTACTAACCAATCATGCCCATAAATGAAAAATGCGTGCAAAATATATTTAGTATTATTAAGACTATTATTAATATTAAAAAATTATTTATTAAATATAATTATTAAATTGATATGTTTAAATTGTGTATTGAAATACTAAATACAATTCGCATTTTCCAATTCCCAGATAAAACCACTATTATGCAGCTATTGATGAATGTACAAAACTTTCGCAAATTCTATTCACTCATGGTCTCAGAAATAAATACTGTTTCGAGACCGGAAGTGACAGTACAAATTTACAAAACTTCCTGAAACGTGAAAAAGTCCCGTCTCGTAGTGCTGTGCAAACTCAGAAGATTTCTTATAAGCTGATCATGTCATGTCAAAATTTGTTCATCCAACAATATGAAGCCCATGCAAACAAGAGTTAAAACTATCCTTATTAGTACAGCGGGGAAATTAGACTGTTGAATGGGCCAACGATCTCATTATCCGCGCTGTACTCTCCTTCCCAAAATGGTTTTTTTTTTAGCATATGAAATATATATATATATATATATATATATATATATATATATATATATATATATATATATATATATATACTAGCTCAGATACCCGGCTTCGCCCGGGAATTCATTTGAGGCTGAATGGTGATGGTATTTTTTAGCAGGCTTTACATTGCACAATATTTTGACATTTACCCGTCCCAGTGTTTAGGAATGATACCCGTCGTTGCCGTGGATTTGCTAATAATAGAATATTTGTTCGATAAGGCTTCACTCTCTTCGATATTTTTATATTTCCCGTCGCTTATACATGTAAATATGGGTGAATTTTTATTTCAGGCCTCCCTTATAACCCCCCTCCCGTTCGAACCTAAAAATTTTAATATAACTTATAATCATGGAAGAATTAATGCTAATTGACATACCGAGCTTAGTTAAGTTCGGTTCAGCCGTTAGTGCCCAATAAAATTGTTGGCTCCAGCTAAAGTTTTAACGTATAACTCATTAATACTTAGGTATACGACAAAAGGGTATATAACAAACGTTACTCCAAATAACAAAATAAACAACTTTTGTTATGTTTATATTTGCGGAAAAACCAATAGGAAACGAAATATCGCTATTTTTAATTTCAGGCTTCCCTTATAACCCCCACTCCTGCCCGTCTATAGAAATGTTGGTACGGCTTATTATAATGAAGGCTTCACTGCGAATACACATACCGAATTTTAATTAGTTCGGTTAAGTCTTTTTTGACAAATAATATTGTTGACTCCCTCTATAATTTTTAGCGTATAACGCATTTAAACTTCGGTATACGACAAAAGTTATATAACAAAAGTTACTCTAAATAACAAAATAAACAACTTGTGTTATGTGCATATTTGCCGAAAAACCAATAGAAAACGAAATATCGCTATTTTTAATTTCAGGCTTCCCTTATAACCCCCCCTCCTGTTAGCCTCAGAGAATATTAATATAGCCTAAAGTCTAAGTTGGGTTAGTAGTAATATACATGCCAAGTTTCATAAAATTCGGTTCAGCCGTTTATGCGTGAAAAGGTAACAAACAAACAAACAAACAAACAAACATACACGAAAGAAACAAAATGCAGATATGGTGTCTATGACATGTGAAACGAAAAGTTATCGTGAAACCTCGCGAAAAAAATCAATGTACAGACAGAGGTTACAATTTTATATATATATATATATAATAATTCGTACGTTGCTGGATGTGGAGTGCAGATCTGGGAAACGGGTCTTAATAACAGGAAGTCTTCCCACCAATTTGTTTATTAACGCGACCTTGTGCACTAATGTGCCGACATTAGGTGCTAGCAAACAAAACAAAAAGAGAAACATGTTTATGGCCATGTGATGTATCAAAAAACTTACATTTGAAATGTTTTCAACCTAAATAAAATTACTAAAATCAGTCATACTGAAAGACCCTGTGCATTAATAAAGGAATTGGTGGAAAAACTTCCTGTTATTAAAACCTGTTTCCCATATATATATTAGGGTGTCCAAGGCTATATATGCTTTTTTCGAATTGAGATACGCATACCCTCTATTTTGTTTTTATTTGACTCCTATAACTGAATTAAAAAAGTCCCCCACGCAGGGGCTGCGTAAACTAAGCAGATTTCCCACGTGAAGTTTTGCAATATAGAAATTTCAGAATAGAGAATCAAACAGTTACGGGAATGGCCCGAACTAGCTCTTGTCGGAAACTCACGACTAGACCCGAAGTTAGCCGATCTCATCTCAGAAGCTGAAAACAGAAAAATGCAAATATCTCGGTTAATATTCAAGATAGAGAATAAATGTATATAACATTATTTATAGGAAATTTAATTTGCAATACGATTGATTCTAAATAAGTTTTCGATCAGACGTATAGTAACGGAGATATTTCGAATTTTCGAAAATCCTCCCCTCTAAACCCCCCCTCCCACTGGTCCGATTTCAGCCATTAACGAACTTGATCTTTATTTTTACATGAAACGTTTAAATATCGAGTTATATATATATATATATATATATATATATATATATATATATATATATATATATATATATATAATTTTGAACGGACCTCATTTTCGTCATCTCCTGGGTAGGATCGATGGACATTTGAAGAAATTTTTCGAAACTCGCATCATGAGTACGACCTGAATAGCTGATTTCCCTTAAGGGAAATCTGCTAATATTATTACGATCTGATAACGATAACCCGTGCCGACTTGATGTCTTAAATATGTAAATTAGTATGAAAGCCATTCTGGAATTTTAGAGCTTAATGATAAATTAGTAAATAAAATATGGATTTATGTACATTATTCTTTATTTATTAAATATTTATCATTAAAAGGACATTATCTATTAAATTTTCTTTTTAATGTTTGCTTAATACAGCCAGGATATATATGTGTGTGTGTACTTGTACAACGCATTAAAAAGTAGTGGCATTTTTAAGGAATAAATTAATAATTGAATAAAGCTTGGTGCTTGGTACCTGGAGGCCGAATCTTCAATTTCTTTCCTCTATTTTCTCCAAAAAGTATCATTGAAAGCTCAATTAATTCTCCATAGTCACCTAAAACAATTTGCTTAGCCAACTCAGTTCTGAAAAATTCTAACAGTCTGTCAATTTCTAAAACATTGTATGTAGATGGATAGCTTTGTATCTTTTCAGAATCGACATTTTTCCAGTTCTCTCGAAACATTTTGAGTAGCTGAATGTCAGTCAGATATTGTAGTCACTAGTCTAATTTTTGCCCAAATACGCTTTTTAATGACAATTCGTATACGTGATAGTGGCAAGCAAATATAAGCCTTTCAATGATTATTTTCGTTCTAGAAGTATGCTAGCACCATTAATACCATATATACTTGTTGGGGTATCAAAACAGAATATCTGCTCTTAATCTTCAATATTCCAGTCAACAATAGTGTTCCAAACTTCTGCTGCCTGTTATCTTCCTGGAGAGTAGTCTAATTAGCAGATTTCCCTTAAGGTAAATCAGCTATTGAGGTCGTACTCATGACGCGAGTTTTGAAACATTTCCTCAAATGTCCATCGATCCTACCCAGGAGATGACGAAAATGAGGTCCGTTCAAAATTATATATATGTATATATATATATTTGTCCGTTAACGCTCTAGCGGTCGCAATTTTTGTTTGATCGTTACTAAACTTCATATTTAAGCGTTTTATGTAAAAAGAAAGATCAAGTTCGTTAATGGCTGAAATCGGACCAGTGGGAGGGGGGTTTAGAGGGGGGGATTTTTGAAAATTCGAAATATCTCCGTTATTATGCGTCGGATCGAAACATTGTATAGAATCACTCTTATTACACATTAAATTTACTATAAATATTGTTCTATAGATTTATTATTATATATTATATGTATCTTGAATATTAACCGAGACATTTGCATTTGTATGCATGTGTGTGGTCGGCAGGAGTCGGCTATGTTTGGGACTCTCCGCCGAGAGCTATTGCGGGCCGTTTCGGTAACTATTCATCGATCGTGAATGGGTTTAGAGATTCCTTACTACTACTGTTGTTATTAGGCGGATTTCTCTATTGTAAAACTTTACGTGGGAAATCTGCTTAGTTTACGCAGCTCCTACGTGACGGACTTTTGTGGTACAGCGATAAGCTGTTCTTTGTTGTCATAAGAAATAATTATTGGTATGCGATTTTTTTTTATATTTGTGTATGGCTAAAGCTGGCGACATTTTAGCAGATTTCCCTCCAGGGAAATCAGCTATTGAGGTCGTACTCATGAAGTAATATTGAAATTTTTCTTCAAATGTCCATCGATCCTATCTAGGATATGACGAAAATGAGGTCCGTTTAAAATTATATATATATATATATATATATATATATATATATATGTGTGTGTGTGTGTGTGTGTGTGTATATATATATATATATATATATATATATATATATATATCTGTTACCACCCTAGCAGTCGCAATTTTGGTTTAATCGTTATCAAACTCGGTATTTAATCGTTTTACGAGTATATAATAATAAAGACAAAGCTCGTTAATGGCTAAAATCCGACCAGTGGGAGGGGGGGGGTTTAGAAAGTGTCACTTCATCTTATGTGCCCGACAACCAGTTAAGATAAGGAGAGAATTAAAATGTCACCCGTACATATATAGTTTTGAAAATACCTCATTTTTGTCCTCTGTGAAGTATCGTTGGGCATTTGAAGAAATGGATGAGTACAGCCTCAATAGCTGATTTCCCGTAAGGGAAAACTTCTAAAAACTTTATCAACCCCAGAAATTAATTGGAATCTCAGACAAACCTTAGAGGTTTATCTATAACCTTTAAAACACAAGTCTTCCTAGTTAGTAGTTAGTTAGTAGTCACGTTGAGTTTGTAGTCTTAAGCAAGTAACGTATCGATTGGAAATTAGAGAAACTCCATCGATTGGGCATTTGCCTGCATCATTAGTTAAAGAATTAAATTACAATAGAAAATTGGTGAATAATAATGTTTCTGACGGAGGAATTTATCTTGAAAAAAAAATGAGGTATCATTATCTCTTCTTTGAATATTATTTCCAGTGGCAGGAAGAGAAGAAAAGGGCTAAGAAAAAGAATTTTATTCTTTGTTTGATTGTTTCTTAATGGGATTATTTTCAAATTAGCTCAAGTAAAAAGAGAAAAGAGTTGACAGTGAAATTCTAAAGAGCGAAGCTAAAAAACAATCAGTATGTAAATGGAGATGTAAAAGGAGATAAAGAAAGAATGGAAGTGGGACAGAACTCAGAGAAATGAGAGAGGGAAAGGCATTAAATAGGAATTAGGGTTTTTAATGAATAAAAAGCTTTAACATTTTGACCATTTCGTTGTGACTTCTCAACATTTACATATTGCTTTGTCCTAGTAAAGACATTTATCAATAATGTACAGCATGTATTGTAGTATTCATTTTAGCCACACAGCCTAGTGAAGCTTATGATGCTGTTCTGGTGGATTTGTTACATTCAGACCCATAAAAGACACACTATTCCTGAATGCCAGGAAACTAGAAGAGAAGAAGTAGTTCTAGCTAGTTTGAGACACGGCAACACACGGACACCTCATGACTAGGACTGAACCACCTTTATGTACACAATGTAATACACAACTAACTATCAAACACTAACTTACAGACTGCAGACTAATAACCGACAAGACCTTACCTCCCAACCTTTCAGAACTACTACTCGACAACAGCCTATACTTTGCGACATTCATGAAACGCATCCTGACATATCGTTAGTGAGTTTCTAGTCTGCCGACTTGAATTTCCTCAAACTAACGACAGCTGGAAAGTCTACTCTGAATCACACTGGGAATGTTTTAAAATTCCTGTATTTCGGTAAATATACTCAGCCCCTTCTTGTCTATACAGCTGTGAATGTAATTCCCCGTAAAATCTTGAATATATATATATATATATATATATATATATATATATCTATATATATACTAGCTAAGGTACCCAGCGATGCACAGGAAATCATTGTTGGCTGACCAATGATGGTATTTTTATAGCAAGACTTGAATGTGTAAAATTACACTTCCCTACACAGCGCATTGTTTTTTCCGAAATAGCCTATCCTAAAGGGTAACTTATGGGTAATAATAGAATAGAAATTTTAGTTTTGAAGAATAAATGAAAATGTGTTACTAATCTATCTCTCTCCACTTTTTGACTCACCGTTTTTGTATAATTCAAAGCATAATCATGGATAGCATTTATTACAATTAAATATCATCTATAGTGAAAATAGGGAGTTAGTGCTAATACACATACCAAGTTTTGATTAGTTCGGTAGAGTCTTTTGTGCCAAATAAAATTGTTGACCCCCGCTAAAGTTTTTAACTCATTGATACTTCGGTATACGAGAAAAGTGTAAATAACAAAAGTTACTCTAAATAACAAAATAAACAACTTTTGTTATGTGCATATTTGCCAAAAAAGCAATACGAAACGAAATATCGCTATTTTTAATTTCATATCTCCCTTATACCCCCACTCCTGTTCGTCACAGAAAATATTAATATAGCCTAAAGTCTAAGTTGGGTTAGCAGTAATATACATACCAAGTTTCATAAAATTCGGTGCAGCCGTTTATGCGTGAAAAGGTAACAAAAAAATGAGCAAGCAGACACCAAAGAAACAAAACGTAGTTATGGTGTCTATGACATGTGAAACGAAAAAGTATCGTTTAATTTCGAGAAAAAAATCAATATATAGGCAGAGGTTACAATATTATAAATATATATAAAACAATAAAACACTGTTGGTGCGTCATATCTGCTCCTCTCTACGAAGAAACAAATTGGCCGAGAAAATAAGGTAAAACACAAGTGGAACTACAAAGGCTGTCTAAATATTTCTCTATAACTTTCCTACATCAAGAAAACAAAATATCACCTTGGTTTCAATGTTGCCATAATACTGAAATATTGTTTCTGGAAAAGCACTTCACTTATTATTTATAACTTAATTATATCTCTTGCAGGGCAAATTGCTCATTTACATTGGAGAAAAATACATTTTTGGGTTCCATTTTATATATCGAGGAAGTTTTCACGTTAATTGAAGAGGATGACGTGAAACAATATCAGTTATTTCTACATACTGAAAGGGGTTACTCGTGGCGGGTTGAAAAACGAATATTCATGAAATTTGGTGTGATATACCTGTCAGCCTTCCTAATAATCCTTTATATCATTTCATCGGCCTATGGGGTGAGGTTGCGTCAACTATTTATTTAATATATTATAAATACTTAATTTGATATTTATAGTGAGGTAATAAACAAATTGTAATAATAATTTTGTCAGTTGAAGTTGGTATTAACTTACTTCCTCTATCACCATTTCAAAATCTTTATGCTGTGACCTTTTGACTTATATATATACATATTTTTGGATTGCTATTGAAATTAAACTAATAAAAAACAAGTATTTAATAAACAATGAGTAATTAAATAAATGTTCAAAAGCATGAGAAAATTTAGGTGATGGATCATTTTTTACTTAATTCCAACAATAGATTATCCCTGATTTTCTTCCTACTCTCTTGTTCTTGGTGGACTCCTGGTTAGTCATGGGAGTTAAGGCGTTGGTCTTGATCTCATTTGGTAAACCTACAATACAACAATTGATTTATTAACGTACTAGTTAAATAAAATCCCTAGTCCCTCCCTAGAAGGCTAGAAACGAGTGGTTATAGAAACTACATCCAAATGGACTATAGTAGCATAAAGATGACGTTAATAAATAAAATATAACATATATAAACTCAATTTATGATCATATTGCTAGGATAATTTTCATACTCCTTTATATATTTCATTCAAACTATGCAACTGAATTTACAATTTTTCTATACAGTCAATTTATTAGTGTTTTTTTTTATTAATTTATTCTTTATTATATTAATGAAGGTGGTTTTATTGGAATTTTATAATTTTTACAGTTTTATTTTTAATAAAAAAAAATTATTTTTCTTTTTCTTTATTTGCTTCCTTTTAGCAGATTTCCCTTAAGGGAAATCAGCTATTGACGTCGTACTCATGATGCGATTTTCTAAAAATTTCTTCAAATGCCCATTGATCCTACCCAGGAGATGACGAAAATGAGGTCCGTTCAAAACTATATGTATCTCTCTCTCTCTCTCTCTCTCTCTCTCTCTCTCTCTCTCTATATATATATATATATATATATATATATATATATATATATATATATATGCCTGTTAACACTCTAGCAGTCGCAATTTTTGTTCAATCATCACCAAACTCGGTATTTAATCGTTTTACTTAAAAAGAAAGATCAAGTTCGTTAACGGCTGAAATCGGACCAGTGGGAGAGGGGAGGTTAGAGGGGGGAATTTCAAAAATTGGAAATATCTCCCTTACTATTCGTCGGATCGAAAAATGGTATAAAACCAATCTTATTGCAAATTAATTTTACTATAAATATTGTTATATGTATTTATTCTCTATTTTGAATATTAACCGAGATATTTGCAATTTTATTAGGTGTAGCGGACGAGCTTTGGACTATTCTATTCGTTTCCGCTGAAAGCTAATTCGGCCGTTTCCGTAACTGTTCGGCACTCCTATGGAAATTTCTCTATTGTATATCTTTACGTGGGTATCTGCTTAGTTTACGCAGCCCTTGCGTGACGGAGATTTATTACTTTAGTCTTCTGAATTCGATAATCTTCTTATATTGACTTTCATCTGGTCCTTTCTTTTATTATATACAACTTCTGTAATTTGCTTTAGTACGCCTCGAGTTTTTAAACACCTCTTTTTTGTCATTATTATTGATTATTCAGTAAAATGTTACCATCACGGTGGTTAAATAACCCAAGGTGAAATTTTGAAAAGCACCATGGGTATTGCAACTTCGAGTACTATATCGGCCCAGTTCTGAGTGTGTTCTGTCAATAGACTGCCTGGAAAATTATTTGGTATTTTCGTACACTTAGCCATTAATAAACCCCC